>JASDQU010687926.1:405-19840 GCA_032191745.1 Picea mariana
TGTGTTGTTGTAGATGTTTTTAAAATGCTTTCATTAGATTTAATTTACACACTTTCATGTTTTCATAGATTAATTCTAGATTTCATGCTTTCGTAGTTAGATTAAGTTTTTGCTTTCATAGTTAGATTATGTCTCATTTGATTTCGTAGATTCAGTTTTAGTCTCAAGTTTATGTGGAATTAGGATAGTTTCCTTTCATAGATTAGTTGCATATTTTGTGGTTTCTTAGATTTAGATTCAACGACAGTAGTTTAGCATGTTTCTTTTCAATCATTAGCATAGATTAGAAATCCTCTTACCCTGCATATACTTTGTGTACATCTCATAAGATTATGACTCCAGATTGATAATTTATGTCGCAATTACTATCATATAATTCGCTCGACATCCACAATGAACTATAGCCATCGATATGATTACGATCCAAGATCTGGGCGACCTTTACTTGTGACAAGGATCAATGGTTCTGGTTGATTTGAGATCAACAGTCCACGCTTACTTCGGGAGTCCGGGCTTTGGGTGTTTTGAATGTGAAACATGAAAATCCCCTGGAGGAAAATCCCCGAAGTGAATGATCCATTGATGCATTTCATGATGGATGAACGACCTAGATTCTCTTCGGAGGTCCCGGCTTCAGGATTTTCAAATATTAAGCGTGAATATCTCCCAGAGGAAAATCATCGAAGTGACGTGGTGACCCAATGTCATATGATGTCACGGATGCTGATGTGTCTAGGAAAGAGAGGTGACACGTTTCACGTGGGAATGGGTGAATGACACAACCAAATGACCTAAGATGAATGCCATGTGTCCTGCCTCATGAGTGTGCCATGCGTATCAATTGCTGGTTGCCACGTGCTTCGACACTCTGGGCTTTGAGAGTTTCAACTGTCAGTGCTTTGAAACTTCCCGGAGGAGAATCATCGAAGTAACTGATTTGTCGCCATGTGTTCCGTCTGATGGATGGTCTAGATTTAATTTGGGACTTTGGGTGCTTGTCTCTTTGAGAGTTTCAAATGTCAAGCGTGAAGATCTCCCAGAGGAAAATCGCCGAAGTGACATTATGATTTCACGTGTCTCCATTGATGTATGGTCCTGATTCACTTCGGGACTTTGGGTCCTTGCCTCTTTGGGAGTTTCGAATGTTTGCGCTTGGAAAAATCCTGAAGTGACAATCTCCGAATTAGATGATCTGTCGCCGCGTGTCATGATAGATGAACGACCCAAATTCTCTTTGGGTCTTCGACAGTGCGGGCTTCGAGTCTTCTGATAACTCTTGGTGTTAAACTTCGTGCAATTCTGCGTTCCTGAATGGATGAAAACTGTTGATATGATTTACTTGGCGGATCCTTACCATTGAAACTTTACCTGTCTGTTACCACAGTCTGAGCTCAAAATTTGTTGCTCTGGATTGCTGCGTCATGTGCACGGGAATTCCTTTCTCATACAAAAATGCTTGGGAAACCTGTAGTGAGCGAAATCCAAAGAAAACATGATGACAAGTAATTCAAACCAAACACGCCATATATTTCATCTTTCAAGAAAGATAGAAAAAGAAATGCGCAAAGGCTCAAACATGCAAGAAGAAAATAAGAACCAAGTCACTCAGTAATGGGAAAACGACTTAACCAACCAGAAAAAGGAAAAAGTTGATGAAGGCATATGGAAAAGAGAGGAGAGGCAGGGGATGCAGACCTAGGTTACAAAATTGGCTCCAATTAGGGATAGCTCATCCCTGTGAGGTGCTAAGCATTGTAGATCAGTGCCTTGAGATTAGATAACCGCTCTTACCTTTCATCACTTACCCTTGTTTCTGTCTGCTAGCCCTGCGTATCTGTTACTGTTCCTCAACCATGCATTTTATTGAATTAAAAATTGAAACTACACCCCAGTGCCTTGTTGGGCTATGGATTCTTTATTCACACACAACTAACTAATAAAAAGCAACAATAAAGGAAAGCATCTATGGTATAAGGGGGACCTTCCCTCATCTTAAACATAATAATGTTTCAAGAAGCACCCATTTACTGGGCCTCCAAAGATCTCTGTATCATTTAGATTGTGTAGAATGAATGTGTTGTTGTCCAGAACTTCAATCACCTTAAAAGGGCCAAACCAGAGGTTGTCGAATTTACCATGCTTAGACTTGTCGTCCCTTCTGGCATCCCACCTCAAAACCAGGTCACCTTCTTGACAAATCTCCTTCTTGGTTTTCTTATCAAAGGATTATTTGATCTTTCTCTGGTATGCCTCTGTTCTCTAATCAAGTGCCTCCCTTCTCTGTTGAACTTCTATGATCTAGAAGATCCTCCGTTGGATGTCATTGGTCTCCTCATTATCCTCCTGCAAAAATTTCAGGACTGGTATACCGAGCTGAGTAGGAAAAACAACATCTATGCCATAAACAAGCTGAAATGGTGAGGTTCCCAGAGACTTCTTAGTGCTGATCCTGTCAGCCCATAAGGAATATTTGAGTTTAGAGTGCCATGATTTCTTTCTTTTAGTGAACACCTTTTTGATGATCCTGATGAGAGTCTTGTTTGATGATTCTACCAGGCCATTCCCCTGAGGCTAATAGGTGTGGAATGTGTCAAGGAAATGTTGTGGCTGCCACATAAATCAATCATGGTCTTGGATTTGAATGCTTGGGCATTGTTTATTACAAGATTGCTGGGGAAACCAAATATGGAAAAAATATTAGTTTCCAGGAAATTCATGATTACCTTGTCAGTGGCGTTCCTGTTGGGCACAGCCTCAATCCATTTGGTGAAGTAGTTGGTGGCAGTGAGGATCCAATTGTGTTGTCCACTGGAGGGTAGATTTATTTATCCTATGAAGTCTAACCCCCATTGCTGAAGCAAACTACTGGCTTTGATAGGTTTCAGGGGCAATGATAGTAACTTCTGTTTCCCTGCAAAAATATGACATTCATTGTAGGCTCTAACAATGGAAAACACATCAGAGAAAAGGGTGGGCCAGTAGTATCCTTCCCTCAGGATCTTGAGAGATGTGGCATTCTAATGCTGGTGCCCTCCACACACTCCTCTATGCATTTCTGTTGTGAATTGTTTAGCTTCATTTTCATCAAGGCATCTTAGCAGGATGCCATCAGGATCTCTACAATACAAGTTCTGGTTTGAAATTTAGAATTTGATGGCTTTCAACTTGAGAGACCTGGCCTTTGTCTTCTTCACTTCTACTGGACATTCAAAATGTTGTAGAAAATAGATGATGTTTTTATACCAAGGTGAAGAGGAATATTTTTCAAATACCTGTAAGTTGTCTTGTCTAGGCTGTATGATGGGTGCATCTGATTGGGTGAAGATTTGATGCAACCTTAGCACCTTGCAGTTCGATTCTGATAGCAACTTTCCTAGTCCTTTACCCTTGATCAACTTGGTGATATTTATGTTCAAATCATACTCCAACAACTTGACAATCCATTTTCCTCTTTTCCCCTCACTGTCTGGATGGACCAAAATCTCTTTGACGCTGCTGCTAGGAACAAAGGTAGTTATGCTAGACTGTAGCACATAAACTCTGATGCCTTGAGTGCTTTGACCAGTGCATAAGCCTGTTTATGTAATATATCATACTTGAGTTCAACATCTTAGAGGGATCTTCTGAAAAATGCTATTGGCTGCTCATGCCCTTCCTCGTTTTTCTGCAACAGTACAACAATAATTGTTTCCTCTTAGGCAAAGGAAAAATGAAGAAATCTTTGGCATAGTCGGGGTTGGCTAATACAGGTGCTTCAACTAAATCTTTCTTGATTGTTTGGAAATATGATTTCTCCCCCAAGGACCATTTTATCACAACATATTTCTTCAAGATGTTAGTAATAGGCTTCAGAATTTCAGCAAAATTTGACACAAAGAATTTGAGGAAGTTTATCTTACCAATAAAATAATGGACATCCCTTTTATTTCTGGGGATCTCAATTTTTTGAATGGCACAAACCATCTTGGGATCAATTTTTATGCCTCCCGCTGATATGATGTGGCCCAGGAGCTTCCCTTCTGACATGGAAAAGTGAGACTTCTTAGGATTGAGAGATATCCTGTACCTTCTGCATTTCTTGAAAACCTGTTCCAAGTGCTGGAAATGTTCCTCATTAGACTTGGAGAAAATGGTGATGTCATCTAGGTATATGACCATGAATTTGTCTTTTTCCCCCACGAAAGTGATGTCCATGGCCCTCTGAAAAGTGTCCCATACGTTCATGAGCCCAAAGGGAATCTTGTCATACATGAATGTTCCCCACAGGGTGGTGAATGTTGTCTTTTCTTTGTCTTCCTCACAAGCTACTATCTGGTTATAACCATAGTATCCATCCAACAAGGAAATTCTGTGTGCACCTACCACCCTCTATAAAATATGATCCATCTTGGGGAGGGGATAATTTTCCTTCAAAGAACACTTTCTTAGATTTATGAAATCAACACATAAGCGTATCTCCCCACTCTTCTTCCTCATGGGTACTAAGTTGGCTACCCAGTTTGAATACCTTAATGGTACACCAATCTTGGCATCCAACATTATTTTTATCTCTTTCTCAATTATGGACATTAACATAGGATTAAATTGTCTAATCTTCTGTCTGAATGGCTTGGAGCCAGTTTTTAGGGGGATCTTGTGATGGATGATGTCAGTATCAAATATCTTCAGATCTTCATAGGACCATGCAAAAGTACCAACAAATTTTTTAATGAGGCTGACATACCTGTCTTTTTGTTTTGCAGCCAATGCTTTGGACAACTTGATGATCTTGGGATTCTCAGTGGTCGGGAAATATTGCACCCTGTCACCTCTTCTTCTTGATCCTTCATGGCAGTTCCTTTGTAAACATCATTACTGTCGAAAAATCTTTCCAAACTAGTCTTTTTGGAATATGGTTGGTTTTCATTTCTATAATATCATGAACAACCACTATCTTTAGCAGATGAGAAGATTGTTGATCTTCTAATTTCTCATTCTCATCTTCTTGACTTTCTTGATCAATTGAGATATTAGAGCATTCATCAATGGTGTGAAGAAATCTCTGCAACTCCGAATCATCACTAAAGACTTGCCAGTGCTTTATGTTGTCTGGTATGGATGTTCTATGTTTGATTTCCACCTGATATTTAATATTTGGGTCAATGGGAGGCCTGGACGTGCTGGAAACTAAGGCTAGAGAATCAACTTTTTGATTCTGTTCTCTGGGAATGAAAGAGAGGTTAAATGCTAGAAAGAAATTATTGATTAGGTCCCATACCTCATTTCTGTACTGCTTGAGGCTTTGTTGCTTAGTTTGATAGATATTCCTTACTTGATTGATGGCCAACTCAGAATCACCAAAAACTATTAAACAATCAATGGCTATGTCTTTGGCAGCCCTCAATCCCAATACCAGAGCTTCATATTCAACTATATTATTAGTAGTCTCAAACTCCATCTTATAAGAGAGGGTTATTACTTCTTCTGAAGGGGAAATGAGGAGAATACCTGCACCAGATCCTTCTTTTGATGAAGAGCCATCAAAATACATCTTCCACACCTTGTTTTGTTGACCAGTCATTGGCTGATCTCTATATTGGTTGACTGATATTTCAGGTTCATCATCATTTAAATGAAAACCAGATGAACCCATCTCATCCTAAACAACATAAATGGGGTGATTGCTTGGGTTTTGATGATCATTGACTATGTAGGCTAACCTTACGACCTCTCTGTACAACCTCTTGTTTTCACCACCAAACACAGGAATGGTGGAATATGTGAGGTCCATTTGCAATGATCCTCCAACCTTCTTAGCCCAAGTTCTGGATAATATCATGCCAAACTTTGGGGGAATGTTAGCCACCACAATGTCCATCACTACACTCTTCATGGGTAATTGTGCTAGAGAAACCACCATATCCTTTATCAATCCCAAGCATTTTACTTTCTTAGAATCAAAGTAGTACATGTCTTGGTAAGACTTGGTAATTTCCAGACCTAGTTCTTCCATAACAACCTTGGGCATGATATTGTGAGAGGCTCCTGAGTCCATAAGACATTGTGCAGGATCTTATCATGGAAATTCAGATATATATAGAAAGGAGGAGAAGCATCAGATCCATCCTCAATGTGTGGACCCACAATAATGGCTAGGTTTTCATCCTATAGACTAATGACATCAGAAGATACACTAGAAGGAGTGGGCTGCAGAACTTTCATGATGGATTTATTGAAAGGTTCATTTTTTAACAATTTTGTCAAAGGGACAGGAATCTTGATTTTGCTCAGCGCATGTTCCAGGCTGAAAAAGGTTGGTGGCTTATCAAATTCCTTTGTTTCAGGGGTAAGAGGTTTTGATAGTGAATATGACTGAGTTTTAGATGACATACCTTTAGTTGGATTTGGATTGGGAGGGATTTTGCTTGTTTTCCTTGATCATAGGTGGTGGCCTTGGAAGCTCCATTTCTCATATTCAAATCACATTTCTTCTTGGGTTGACCTTGAATAACTCCCTCTTCCCCTATATGATCACCGAATTGATTTGATAATTTTGCTACTTCATACTCTTGCTGTGTAAAGTGACTGGTATAAAAATCTGTCTCATTGAAAAGTACAATAGTATTATCCACAGTGTCATTGTTTGCATCTATCTCCTCAATATGATTTTTTTGGAAAGGGGGTACCACCCTTTGATCATCAACATTTCTCCTCTCTCTCTGCATTACTTGAGGAGCTTCATTAGGCCTTCTGAATTGGTTCTGATTTCTATTACCAGCCCCTTGAAAAGTTCTGTTTGGATGTTTGGATTCCCATTTTAACTTAGCTATCTTAGAAGTCAGATCCTTCAAAGTCTTAGTCATCTCTTCAAGTTGGGGATCAACTGTAGCTAGGTTAGAGGAGGTAGGGGAATCCTCTCTCTATTTTTTCTTCTCTTTATCAGATCTAGTATTTAAGTTGTCTAATGCCAAAATATTAGATTCAACTTCAATGGCTACTTCCTGCATGGATAACAATGTGGTTGATATTCTCTCTCTCAGGAGGAGGGAGAATTCTGCATCAAATGCATTAGCATAAGTGATCTTGGTAGAGGCTTCGGTTGGTTTGATTTCATCTGGGATTCTACCATACATTTTATTGAATCTCTTGGTGAAGTTTGAAATAGTTTCACCATTCTTTCTCTTTAGAGCCCCAAATTCAGTGATGTAAAAGAGATAATATCTCCTGTCTCCCCATTGCTTTATAAAATCTTCATCTAATGCCTCAATATCTGCAATGGAGGCTGGAGGAAGAACCGTGAACCATTTTCTGACCTCCCCATCCAGACTCTATACAAACAACCTCATCCACACATATGAATAATCAATGTTAAAGTTGTCTGCAAAACTGTAAAAGGCTACCAGATGTTCTTCAACAGTTATTTCACCTTCCCCATTATATATTGGTAGATATTTCATGTAATCTTTGGTTGGGAGTGCATGTAAAACTGCATGTAACACTAAGGGTGCATATCTGGCAACAATTATGACATCCATCCTAATAGCAGCCATGGCTTGAACAAAGGAAATTGCAAATTTATGGGAGATACAAGAGTGGATGTAGGACTATATACTGAAGTGGAATCAGGAGTAGGAGATGTCTAAGCCCCGTTGGAATTATGATTCTTAGGGCTAGCAAATTCAAGCTGCTTGTGATGATGGTTTGAAGTATTTTCTGGGTGTGAAGATTTTCCCTTGAGGGGGGGAGTGTATATATGATCTACAATATATTTCCTTAGTTTCCTTTCAAGCTCATACCTTACTATGTTATGCTCAAGGTGAGAATCAGCCTGCTTGGATTTGCTATTTTCATATTTGGATATGTTGAATCCCTTTCTAGGCACCAATATTTCTTCTTTAAATTTTACTCAGTGAAGTCGCCAGGTGAAATATGGCAGTCTGTTGGTGTCTGATACTTGTTCACCATCAAAGGTTAGAGCTGATCAATTTTTTTTCTCCCAGGGAAAGATATTTCGTTACTCCGCTCCCCGATAATGGCTCTAGAAGATGTTAGTCCTAAGGTCTGCACCTGACTGCTAAAGGGAAAAGCTAGGCCACCTATCAGTTTAGAATGATTGTTCCTTTAACTTTTTTTTGGTTGGTTAGAGGGTTATTCTATCAAGACAAAGGAAAGGTTGGGTTGGTAGAATGATATGGATGAGGGCCCTCCTTGGCTGATGGCATACTAATGACAGACCAGTGAAATAATAGAAAACAAAGAGAAACAACAAACTACTCAATGAATAATCTGTTGCAAGAAGTTCAATACTTAAAATATCATTTCAAGACATCAAACATGTATCCAAACACAATGACTCCCATAGGTTGTAAAAAACAAATCTTTACCAAAGCATTAGCTGTTTGACAGGTTGCATATCAGTAAAAATAAGTCATCTAATAGATGAAAGGAAATGAAATGTGCATTGCACAAATAAAAAAATATATTCAAGATAAGAATGAAAACACAAGAAGAGTTGAATGAAACATTGTCATCAAGAGTAAGTTCACCAGGTAGAAAGCTTTAATCCATGCATAAAATGGGTCCAACCAGTTTGTTGTATTGCTATTCTTTCCTCCAAAAATTTGACCTCTACAATATCCAAAAAAATAACTATTTAAAAGAGTTGCAGAGGCTCTCGTCCTTAGGGGACTGAGACCTCGATCTAGGGAACTGTTCATAAAACAAAATATTAACTTCACTAAGATACTGGAATTAAACAACAACAATGGTTCTTATCACACACAAAAGACCACTCTTGCATCTAATCTAGGAAAATGCTGGACTTAATCAAATAAAACTACTACTGTCTTTGCGACAGAACTGATGCATGTGCTGAAGGAACTGAGTTGGCCGAAGATAGGTCACGGGGTGAAAAAATAGAGCTCTGCATTGAGCGCTGGCATGCATGCGAGATTTTGGAGGTCATTGGAGATAACCCATTATATGAGCAGAGTTCACTGAAGTATTTATGAAACTAATCTGCATCAACCTATGATTGAGATTTAACTCTCGATCTACGCCTGATCTTTCAGAATCCAAGTGTACACTGCGTTAATCTTGCCAGATGCCATCTGTATTTGCAAAATATCTTCGCTGGAATGGTTGTTGGCCCATTGGACATGAGGGGAGACATGGAGGCGAGCATCCAATCGTGAGACAGAATGAATGGATGCGAGGGTAGATGACACATAGGGAGGGATACAGGTGGCGCATAGGGAGAGGAGGAGTGGATAGGTTGGGAGGTGAAGGGAGAATAGGTGGCGAAAGGTGAGAGGGGGGGGTTCGATTTGTGAGAAGGACTGTCAATCTAGAGAGATGGGCCACCGCTGATGGAGATCAACGTGGGGTTTAATCGAAGGACAAGTGTCGAGTGGTGAGAGGAGTGAGAGTAGTGAGTGGGATGAGGGGAGATGATGTGTGAGATGACATCATTCAAGCACGTGATTGTGGGAGCTGTTGAGGGTGGTTTGGATTCAGACCGCCTTTGGGACTGAAATTCACCAGAAGTTGCCACGTACCCTTCCAACAAAACCATGGTTTAAATTGTAGGACTTCTTTGGAAAATTAACGTCCGGGTAGTTCGTGTCTCCGCAATGAACTATAGCCATCGATCTAATTATGATCCAAGATCTAGTTGACCTTTACCTGCGAAAAGGATAAATGGCTTAGGTTTATTTGAGATCAATGGTCCGCACTTACTTTGGGAGTCCGGGCTTCAGGCGTTTTGAATGTGAAACATGAAAATCTCCCGGAGGAAAATCCCCGAAGTGAATGATTCACTGACACATGTTGTGATGGATGAACGACCCAGATTCTCTTTGGAGATCTGGGCTTCGGGAGTTTCAAATATTAAGCATGAAGATTTCCCAGAGGAAAATCGTCGAAGTGATGTGGCGGCCTGATGTCATATGATGTCATGGATGTTGAGGTTTCTAGGAAAGAGAGGTGACACGTGTCATGTGGAAATGGGTGAATGACATAACCAAATGACCTTAGATGAATGCCATGTGTCATGCCTCATGAGTGTGCCATGTGTCTCAACTATTGGTTGCCACGTGCTTCGACACTTCGGGCTTCGGGAGTTTCAACTATTAGTGCTTCGAAACTTGTCAGAGGAGAATTGCCGAAGTAACTGATCTGTCTCCACATGTACCATCTGATGGATGGTCTAGATTTAATTTAGATTTAATTCAGGACTTTGGGTTCTTAGCTCTTTGGGAGTTTCAAATGTCAAGCATGAAGATATCCCGGAGGAAAATCACCGAAGTGACGTTATGCTTTCACGTGTCTCTGTTGATGTATGGTCCTGATTCACTTCGAGACTTCGGGTCCTTGGCTCTTTGGGAGATTCAAATGTTTTCTCTTGGAAAAATCCCGAAGTGACAATTGCCGAAGTAGATGATCTATCGCCACGTGTCATGACATATGAACAACCCAGATTCTCTTCGGGTCTTTGGCAGTGCGAGCTTCGGGTCGTCTAACAACTCTTGGTGTTAAACTCCACGCAATTCCACATTCCTGAATGGACGACAACTGTTGATATGATTTACTTGGCAGATCCTTACCGTTGAAACTTTACTTGTCTGTTCCCACAGTCTGAGCCCAGAATTTACTACTCTGGATTGCTACGTAGTGTGCACGAGCATTCCCTGTTCATACAAAAATGCTTGGGAAACCTGTAGCGAGCTCAATCCACGAAAAATATGATGACAAGTAATTCGAACCAAACACGACATATATTTCACATTTCAAAAAAATATAGAAAAAGAAATGCACAAAGACTCAAACATGCAAGAAGCAAACAAGAACCAAGTCACTCGGTAATGGGAAAACAACTTAACCGACCAGAAAAAGGAAAAAGTTGATGAAGGCATATGGAAAAGAGATGAGAGGCAGGGGATGCAGACCTAGGTTACAACACTCCTCATCTGATCACAAAATATTTATTTTCCATAGTTCCTCCCTTAATTCTTTAACCAATGAGGAATTACGATTTATGTCTTGTGGGAGTATTGGGTCCCAACATCTCCATTTTGAGTTTCTTTCCCTCTGTTTTCAATATTGATACACCTTAACTTTTCCTTGTCTATGTAAATCTTTCTTGATAACTTCTCTATTCTATTTTTCTAGTCGGGGTTCTTGTTGCCAAGCGTCCTCCCAAAATCGAGTTGTTTGACCATTTCTTATTTCCCAGAAACAATGTTCCTAAACTAGACTTTTATTTCTCCAAGACAAATTCCAAATGGTCGATCCCTCCCCTGCTCCTGTGAATCATACGAGATCTTGAGGGTTCCTTTTGGGGGCATATTTGTCTTTCCAAAAGAATACCTAGGGTGTTTAACTCTCCTTCACCCATCTCCACCAAAAGTTTTGATCCATATGCATCATTTGTTATTTTCAGATCTTGCAATCCTAAACCTCGTTTGATTTTTGGCCAACATAGTTTTTACCATGCCACTAACGCCCATTTCTTTTTGTCCTTTGCTTCTCTCCATAAAAAATTCCTCTGTATAGTTATGATTCTCTATAAAATCCATGTTGGAGCTAGGAAGACTGAAACTAAATACGTTGGAATCACCTGTAAAACTTCCTTAGTGAGCATGAGCCTGCCTACAAAGTTTAGGGCTCGTTAGGTCCATCTTTTAACTCTATCTTGTAGCTTGTTTATCATTCTTCGCCAAGTTGATTTCTTACCTACTTTATCCATTAGAGTCACTCCAAAATATTTAGTAGGTAAGGTTTTCCTCTTGAACTACATGATGTTAGTGAGGTTTCTTTGAAGAACAATATGAGTTTTAAAGAAGAAGATCATTGACTTGGAGGGAATAATCTCTGTTCTTGAAGTTTCTACAAAGTTATCCAAGATTTTATTATAGGCTATCGCCTCTTTAACTGTGGGAATTCCATGTAACATAGTATCATCTACAAATTATTGATGTGTGGCTGGGGGCTGGCTTTATGAGGTTGTAGGCATGTTCTTGTTCCTTTTGAGGTTGCTTCTTTGATTTTTCTACTTAAAACTTCCATAATGTGTATGAAAACAAATGGGGCTAAGGGATCCCCTTGTGTGATTCCCCTAGAAGGTTAAAAGGGTTTAGCTGGGGCTCCATTTACCAAAATTGAGAAACTAGTCATGGAAACCAGAGCCATTACCCATTTAATACATTGATTATAGAACCCATAGGATTCCATGTTTCTTTCCATATAGTTCCATCTTAGTTTGCAATACGCTTTGGAAAAATCCAGTTGCATTACCATGCCTTCTTTTTTCCTACTTTTCAACGAGTGGATTATTTCATGGGCTTGAATAATATTGTCTAAAATTTTCCTACCTTCCATGAAGCCCGGTTGTTCCTTTGAAGTAATAAGAGGTAGGAGGGGTTTCAATCTGTTTGCAATGACCTTGGATATTATCTTGTAAACCACGTTGCAGATAGATATCGGTCTGAATCGATCCAGAGTTCTATCTTCATTCTCTTTTGGGATCAGAGTAATGAAAGTTGAATTTAAAGCTTTGAGAATAGATAATTATCGCCTTTAATCCTCAACTATATCATAAATATATTGTTTTACCACATCCCAACAGGCTTTGAAGAAATCAACCGTAAAGCCATCAGGTCTAGGGGACTTCCCATTAGGAATCTCTTGGAAAACTTGGTCTACTTCTTCTAGAAATATTGGTTTCCTTAAATTCTGATTATGTTCCTTTGTGACCAATCTTGGAATGTGTCTCAGAATTATTTGTATGGCCTCCGATCGATCAACTTCAAGTTCTTTAGCTATGTCATGGAAGTGTTGAATTGGATATTTTTCAATTGCTTTATGTGATTCGAGCTCTTTACCTTCATGATCTCTGATTTTCATTTTTTTTTTATGATTCCTATGGGCGATTGTCGACTTGTGGAAGAACTTTGTATTTTTCTCCATTGGCTTTAACCATTGAACTATGGATTTTTGTCTCCATAAAATATCCTCTTTCATATATATTTTCTCCCATTCTTGATGAAGTTGTTTTTCCTCCATTTTCTTCTCTTCATTGTAACCATCCTCAATGCAAGATTTTTGTAGCTTTTCCATTTGATCTTCCAAATCTTTTTTTGCTTGACTGATATTCCTAAAGACTTCTTGGTTCCATTGTTTTATTTTCTTCTTAACATGTTTAAGTCTACCTTGGAGTATGTACATTTTTGTTACCTATTCTTGGATATCCTCTATCCACCAAATTTTTATTTTCTCCTTGGAGGGGTGGTCCAACCAAAATCTCTCAAATTGAAGGGTCAATTTTTTGGTGTTCCTTGGAAGATTTCTTCTATATGTACTGACCAATGATTCGATCCTCCCCATGGAAGGACACTGCCTTCCATGTAAATACCTTGAATTATTATGGATCATGATATTAAAAATCTATTTAACCTTGACACCACCTGTTGATGCAAGGTCCTCTTATTATTCGAAGTAAACATTCTGTTACAATATCTTATATCTACTAGGATTTCTTCTTCTATAAATTCAGAGAAGACCTCGACATCTCTATCCAATCTGCAAACTCCACCTTTTTTTTTTTCTAGGCTCAAGATTATGTTGAATTCCCCTAGTAAAATCCAATGGGATCTCATGTGTCGTTCTCGGAGGTTTCCTAAAGATGCTATCATTCTCTTCTTATCATATAGGATATGGGGACCATACACATTGGTAAGGATGATATTGTCTGGAGTTCCTACTACGTGCAATTCCATTGATAAATAGAAACGGGTAGCTTCGACCGATATCAGGTTAACTTTTTGAGGGTTCCACAGGGTGAGAATGCCCCCAACTAAGTTTTGGTTATCAATATCTAGATAATGGTACTTATTCCAACTTTTCCTACTTATTTGTAACAACTTTGTTTTTTGTACATTTAGTTTCCTAAATAAAACAAATTTCTGGTTTTTCCATATATAACTTTTTTTGAGAATTTTATGTTTCCTAGGGATATTCAAGCCTCTTATATTCCAAGTGATAACCTTCATTTTAAAATAGGTAGTGGAGATGTATGGAACATATATTTAATATTTACGGAGTTTATCAACAACGCCCCCAGTTCTTGCAACACAACACTATTTGGTTTTCTACCCTTCTTCCTCTTGGTTTGTTTCAAAGGCAAAGGTTGTTGGGTGTCCCATGATTTAACTCCCAGGTTTCCTATCTCCCCATGCATGCGCTTGATCCCTCTAGTTTTTTCCTCCTCTCTCATTAGGAAGAGATACTATACTCTATCAAGTTGGTCGGGAGGTATGGTTTCTATTCCTTGGTTTTTCCATTGGTCCGGGATATTCTGAAGGTCAATACCTTCCCATTCCACTATGTCTCGGAGATCTGGGTCTTTATTTCCTAGCTCAATGGGTGTCATCTCTAAATATCCATCACATTCTTGCATCATAGTATTTAAATAAATATTTTGATCCACCACTGATCCATTGGAATCCTTGTTGTTTCCCTGAGCTGGTTGTTCCCCCCTCACCATGTTTGCTTCCTTCCTTTTGGTTTCTTTCTCCCCTTGCTTCTCTTGGAATTGATCTCCTTCATGAGTTAGATTCTTTGCCATGCCTTCAAAGATATTTTTTGTTTTTGGAGTGCCTGAAGGGGAGGTTTATTTTTTTGCTTGTTCCCCATTCCCCTATAAATTGGCCGAACAAAACCTTCTTCATCTTGAGGTTGTTTTGATTTTTATTTTTTGGTTTATTTATTTAATGAGAATTCCCTATATAGATTCCCATGTTCATGACATCGACTGCATCGAAACGAGATCTGCTCATAATCAATTCTTTGAACCCATTCCTCATCCCCAAATTCCAAGCATATTTCTTTTGTTAGTGCTCCCGAGACATCCATCTCCATACATATTCTTGCAAACGAGGTATATTTTCCTTTTAACGTGGCATCCGAGGCCTTGAAATTTTTTCCCAATTTTTTCCCCATTGCTTGAAATGTGGATGATAGCCAATAGCCTAAAGGAAGAGAATAAATCTTGATCCAGACTGGCACACATGTGAAGGTTTGATTTTCCATTCATAAATTCTCCTTCCAGGCTCTCATATAGAGACTGGCTAAAGCGTGGAAATAGGGACCTCCTTCAAAAACCTTGTCTCTATCCTCCAAATTCATAAAGACCGCTGTGAAAAAGCCTTTTGACCCTAGGTGTAGGTCCACCTCTTCGCATGGCTTCCAATGGAATTTGATCCAACTTCTTATGATCTAGATTATTTTCAGCACAAAATGAGAGTAGAGATATACCAAAGAAATAAAAAGAGATATTGAAAGAGAAACACTAATATAACAAAGATATATCATAAATATAACCAGAGGCAAAGATATATAGCAATACACAATTTCTATTAATGTGCGAAATTTATAGAACTGTAAAAATATAGAGTGAAAGACTCACTAGAATGGTGGCAGCTTATCTATGAGAAGAGATGTGACGGCTACTCGCATTCGCAAGAAGATGATTTTACAATTAGGCTCCAAAGGCCTTTTTATCATAAAGAAAATCCAAAATCCTAACCTCAGAAGATGAAAAGCCAACAGTTTTGTGGACCTTGTTTTGGGTAGTTTGGTGTACCAACTTCCCGGGGGAGTAACTTTGGAATACGATATCCATTTGGTGCGCACGATAGCTCATTGGAAAGGTATATTAGAGGAGATTCATTTCATCAAGGCATGCTCCTTAATTTTATCTCTATATTCTTGTGTCTGTGGATATTCTAGAACAATTTTTGGGATCACTGTCATTTTTGGCTTGCATGCAGTATTCCTGCCCGTCCCCATTGGTTGTGGTGGGTCTGCCGCTTTTATTTGATTCACATTGTCCTCTCCAACCTGACCTTTTTTCTCTTTCTTTTCCTCTCCATTCAAGCCTGACGTTGACCCTGATGCACTAGAATGTGGGACCTTAGAACCTCCTCTACGTGGACCCTTCCCTTTGTCCACCACTACTTGCCGGTAGGAGGGAGACCTGCTCCATCCTGCTTTGATTTCCATGCCGATCACTTGCTTAACTTGAAACCTGTGGAAACTATGATCGAATCTCAAATCTCGCTTATGATTTGTGCAATATTAAAAACCAAACAAGCATTTCACAACATTGTATTTTTTTTACTAAATTATTGTTAAAAATATATATTTTATATTAAACAAATTATGAAAACCCTAAAATCACATGAATATTATTAATAGAATAATTTTCAAGCAACCTTTTTGATCAACTTTATCTTAAAATTTCATGATTAACTTAAAACCAAAATTAACTTTACATTTATTTAATAAAATAAATAAAAAATTGCATTTCTTTCATAAGATAAATAAATTTGGTTTTATGGAATGTAAAGGACGTTGTAATCCATGTTTCATACAAAAGAAAACAAAAGCAATAAAAAAATATCAACAATGTACTATATATTTTAAGAAATTTCAAAATCTAATTTAATTTAGCTATTAAAAATCAATTAACTATATTGAAGCAAGAAGTAAACCTAACAAAAAAACATTTCAATATTGAATTGGAATTGGAAGGAACTTGGGCTGATTCTTAATTGAGTTGAATGTTTGTGTAATTGAAATATTATTTCACGACGAAAGTTGAACAATGCTATTTTTTTCAAGAAGAGATAACCATATTAAAGTAAGGAGTAAGACTAACAAAAAAACATTTCAATACTGAATTGGAAGGAACTTGGGTTGATTCTTAATGGAGTTGAATGTTTCTCTAATTGAAATATTATTTTACAATGAAAGTTACGAAATGTTATTCTTTTCAAGAAGAGGTTCAATTGCTTGTACAATAATTCATAACATTAATTAAAATAGTTTAATATTATTTTATAAAATATTTTTTTCATAAATATAAAAAATAAATATTTTATTAAAAAATAATTTAAATAATAAAAAAAAACATTTTTATAAACAAATCAAGTAAACATAAACACTTATTATTATCCTATTAAATTTAAAGTTTAAATGTAACTCCATGTTTATTATTTAATAAACATTCATTTTATTATTTAATAAACATTCATTTTATGGTTTGTAAGGTCCATATTAATTGTTTTTACATTGTGGTTTGGGAAGTCCGAGATAATTGTTTTTAAACTAAAAAATATGGTAGTTACTAAGGGAAACAAATGATACCTACTCATTAAAAAAATCACTAGAGTTTTGGGTTTATTATCACAAATATCATATGATACCTACTCATTAAAAAAAATCACTGCACTCTTGGGCATAAAATCACAAATATCATATGATACCTAGTCATTAAAAAAATTGCTGCACTCTTGGGAATATCATCACAAATATCATAACATAGAAACAATCTATTTGGGTGCTACCATATATTGATTTCTACATATAAATAATTTTTTATATTGATTTTTACATATCAATAATTTTTTTTGATAATGTTCGACATCCTACATTAATTCTTGATATTATGATTTCAAGGATTCACCTATTTTATTGATTTTAAAAAGTTGTAACATTAATATTAAATAATATACTTTAAACCCTAATTTAAAATATTTATACTTACATTAATTTTTGTAATTTTTGATATGTAAAGGATTCACCTATTTTATTGATTTTAAAAAGTTATGAAATTAATATTTAACAACATACTTTAAACTCTAATTTAAAATATTTATAGTTAAATGTTAAACAAGTATTATAACATTAATAAGAAACGGTTGGAAGGATAAGAGGGACTCTGGGGACTTTCTGTTCTTTTTCTTGCATATAGCTCCAGGCTACTAACCCGGGTGCTAGGGTCGCATGCCCTTTTTCCCTGCCCTTTTCCCACCCTCCCCCCCTCCCACTTTCGTTGACCTCCTTCTAGACGCTCCCCCTCTCCCTCTTTTTTAGTCACTCTTTCCAGGCTGCAGACTCTCCCTCTCCCCCTACCCGACTTCCCCCCTCTTCTTTTCTCCCCTTTTCCATTCAACGACGTCCTCTCTCCCACCAAAGATGGTCACCATGGAAACCTATGACGATATAATGGAATACTCCCCAGATTCGACTGACCTCCTACTCTGAACCTCGCCACCTAGAAGTGCACACTTTTTCCTCGTCGGTTCAGACCCTCCCGACCCTACTCCTTCGCTTCCCCCCCCTGAACTACTCCTCCAAAAACCTCCAGAACTCTACACCTCCTCCTCCAGCTCCCTCCCACTTCCCCCACAACCCACACAAGTCTACTCTGCCCCTTCTCCCTCATTTCCCTTATCTCCAGACCATCACACCTAGAACCCTCCGTTCCCCCCCTCACTTTCTGATTATCTCCCCGACCCATCATAGAAAAACCCCTCCTCTACATTAGACTACTGGGTGCCCTCCCCTCTCCCGAACACTTTCCCTCTTCAACCACCCCCCACTCCAGACCCCTCCCCTAAATGTTTTCCCCACCAGGAACCAGGGCTACCCCCTTCCTGGTTTTACCCTGACCTTGAGCATGCCTTCCTCCCTCCCACTTGTACTCTCCAGGAGATTGGACTTATAGCCTCCATCTTAGACCCTTCAAATATAAATGGTTGGGATGACATTCTAGGTGACTCCTTGGGCACTCTTGGCCCCCCAACAACAGATACCACACCTCCACCCAAACAAAATCACAGGAAGAAGAGAAGAAACAAGTGCATCTCGGCTGCAAAAATAGAATCAAATATCGTCCTCGGTCATGATATCACTATGGTGGAAGCCACATATATGGTTGATAAAACCCTGGTGGGGAAATCATATGGGCATCACTTCATCTTCAAAACCCTGCAATCCCGGGTCTCATATTCTTGGCGCGACTCTCCCCCTCAACTTAGCAGACTCTCAAAAGGTTGGTTCATGTTAAAATTCACAAACCACACCTTAGCCGAAAAAGCCCTTCAAAGTGGCTAGAGAATCGACTCCACCCCTGTACTCTAGAAAAAATGGGATCCCACCTTTGATGCAGCGACATAAAGGATGGATACCAGCCCCATTTGGGTTCTCCTGCCAGGACTCCCACCACAGTATTGGTTGGAAAAATGTTTCCAAGTGATTGGAAATGAATTAGGGATTTTCATCAAAGCAGATATGCCATTCAAGGAAATGGGAGAAATGGCTGTTTCTCGAATTCTTGTCTCCCTCAATATAAGGCTTGGTCTACCAAAACGATACAAAATGACGGACAAAGGATGCACTCACACACAAATTTTAGACTATGAAGGGATCCCCTTCTGCTACAGATGATGCCATGAACATGGGAACATATTGAGGGATTGTCAACAATCATTTCATGGTCATTATTCAAACTCGGCTCCTGCACAAAACTTACCACACCACAGACTCTTTTCCGACCGCAGCGATCGCAGCACCAACTCGTCACACTCACCCTCAGAGCACCCTCAACTCTTAG
>JASDQU010687926.1:20950-38486 GCA_032191745.1 Picea mariana
AAATACTCTTTTCCCATCCAATTGATATCTTGCAAATATTTGAATTATTATTCCATGGGTGTATTTGTTATGTATATTAATGGATTATGCTATTGAATGTGCTAACATCA
Source organism: Picea mariana (assembly GCA_032191745.1). Taxonomy (NCBI): domain Eukaryota; kingdom Viridiplantae; phylum Streptophyta; class Pinopsida; order Pinales; family Pinaceae; genus Picea; species Picea mariana. The sequence continues at coordinate 21,061 of JASDQU010687926.1, forward strand.
TATATTATCACCATATGCTTTCTTTGCTTGGTTGTTGAGGACTAGTTGCAGGTATATTGCTTTGGGTCAAGTTCTCAACGGTGGACTTCATCGAACGTATGGACGAGGTATATTTCTTGTATGGAATGGAGTTGAGAAATAACGCTCGAATGACCTTTTTTGAGAAGATTTTCCATGCGATGGAAACTAATGATCTCAGGGGAACCAACAATGATTCCTTGGAACTTATATTGTTGGCCCTCCTGGTCAAATTGCATAGTTAATTCCTTAAAATCCAGGAGAATGGGACCCAAATTCCTTAGCCAGTCTGCACCCAACACAATGTCACAAACACCCATGTCAATAGAAAACATATGAGATTTCAGGTGGTAGTCACCAATTTGGAGACACACATTTTCACAACGCCCTCCACATTTCATGGACCTGCCATTGGAAATCATGATTTGGAAATTATTGACTGCATGGATATAGAAATTAGTTTCTTGGGCAATGAGGTGATGAATAAAATTATGGGTGCTTCCACTATCAACAAGAATGATGACCTTCCTATGCTTGATGTAGCCAACTAGTTTGAGGGTTTGGGGAGCAGAGAAGCCCATGAGAGCATTTAGAGAAATGACCGGTTTGAATTCGGGAGGGTCTGAGGGAGGGGTTATGTTAGTGGGTTTAAGTGACACAGACACAATGGGAGCTTCAATATCCTCTTCTGAAACATCCTCCGAGATGGAAATAAATAGATTTTGTTCCTTAGACTTGTCTCTCGAAAAATATTTGTCATCACAATTATAACACAGGCCTTTGAGTTGGTGTTCAACCATTTCGGTCTTGGTAAATTTTTGGATCTTTAGTGGAGTAGAAGGAGGAGTGGGATTTACTGGTTTAGTGCGAGGAATAAAGGAAGGTTTCCGGTTTTGAGAAGAGACAACCTGTTTTGATTCCTTATCTCTTTTAGTAGCCTCCACCCAACTCTGAGGCCAAGCCATGAGGACATGGGCACAAATCTCATCCTTGAGGCCATTGATAAACCATTCTCAGAAAAAATTATCAGACATGCCCTCTGTACGAAAATCTAGTCACTCAAAAGAAACTATAAAGTATTCCATTGTGCCAGATTGTTTCAACTTTTTCAAACGACCTAAATGGTTGGTGTCAATGTCAAAGCGTTCATAAAGCTCTGCCACAAAGTGTGTCCAAGTAGCATACCCTTGACAGGAAATTTTTCTCCATTGCCACCATTGCCAATGTTCTTGATCTAGATGGAGAAAACCATACTGCAGTTTCGCCAAGTCATCTGTAATGTTGTATAAAGAGAAATAATGTTCCATTTGAGTTACCCAACCAGTGGGATTTGAGCGATCAAATTTGGTCACATCCACACGCATAAGGCATAGGTGACGCTAAAAGTGATGGGGCTGAAAATTATGGGAATGCGAGGAAGTTTCAACTTTGGTATGCAAAGGTGGGTCAGATAAAGGGGGATCTGTAGGGATATGCATCTTGGTATAGATCATTGAAGCGACAGATTCAAGCTAGGTAGTAATGTCTTGTTTGAGGTCTTCTTTGACTTCCTCTATTGAGGCGGCGATGGAGGAATGCATTTTTTTATTGATGGTGGCAATATTGGCACTGAGATGTCTCACTTCTTGTTGGGTCTCTGTGAAATTAGATTGCAAGGTATTGAAGCGAGCTTCCAAGTCTTGGCCATGGGTATGGTCCATGATGATGAGGGAACCAAAAAGGGACGGGTGGGGTCAAACATTTTGCTGAAAAATGATAGGTATGAATGTGATAAGGGAGAATAGATAAATCCAATAGAATATGTCTCAAATAATGGTGCAACAAAATCCATACTTTTTTTTTTTTACACCTGCAGAGTTATACTCCGGTCTAAAGAATACTATAGTGATGAAATGCCCAAATGCTTAATCATGAAGAAATGTGTAGTGATTTGGCAACTCGAATGTAGGAGACATAGTTGCACGACAATAGATCTTGTCTGTTTTGTTTTTTTGTTTCCATCCCCAAGGGTTAGGTATTCAAGGGTTCTACAGACAAGGGTTTTCCCTGTGATATATCTCTTTGATATACGTGTGGGGTCCAATAGTAGTACTCGACCCAATATCTTAGGGCACCAACTAAGGAGGCTAGACCATGCCCTTAGTCATACTACACGACTACCCAGGTACTGGAGAGTATCTTCCCGAGTGTTTTTCTTGGTGGAACTATAACAATCAGGAGGCCTATCGGTTTATCTAAAGAGGGCTTCAGGAAATCTAGGTCGATCCGTATATAGGTTCTGTCTGATGCACTACCACTCGAAGGGGTACCAACAAGGGTTACAAGGGTGGAAAACAAATGTTTTCTTAAGTACCACTTTTATTTCCTATGTGTATGAATCCCCAACCATCGGTTTATGTGCGTAACGACAAATATCTGTAGCTTAAAGACACCAGAATATGTCTCTACTCTGAAAAAAATTAACCCACAAATTTTTGCTGAGGAAAGTGCTCTGATGCCACTTGTAATATTCCAGATATAAAAAGTATGCAGAACAGAAATAAAATGCTAGAAATGGTAGATGAGCACCAATATAACCAGAACAACACCACAATAATACCAAAATGATAACATAATAACACTAGAAAGAGCACTTAGATTATTGAGAGCAATGTTCACTTGCCTCTTTGAGGGGGAAACCTCCAGCATAGCAGAGCTATATTACAATAATATCCAAAACAAAAGTTTTCATACCCTCAACTCCTATTTATACTAAATATGTCTATCAAAAGAACCATCTAGAGGAATATCCTTCTAGAAGTGGAAGCTTCTATTAGGTATTCTTACATTCGACTTATTTTTCCTTATTGCTAGGCCTTATTAATAGTGACCTTTATTACATCGGAATATATTATTCTACCTACATGAGGGGTTAGGTCCATAACAAAATGAAGGGATACAACCTACAACACACCTGCTGTAACTTCCTCTTATTCTCTCACAATCTCCTCACTTAGAATACCATATTCACAATGATACATAGCCACAATACATTTCCCTCATAAAAGAGAGTTTCCTTCTAGGGAAAAATACCCTAACATAACTTCTACTATCATATCTGCGACCTTATAATGAATGGTCTAGATTTACTATGAAATTACAATATACATTTACAAGAAAATTTTTCCTACGGGGGCTTCTCCCCCGAACCCCCATCGAGTAACGTTGTCCCCCGAACCCCCACCGGGGGGCCTCTTTCCCCTAGACCTCATAGGGGGGGAAAACCCCCCCGCACTCCCCCACGTCGAGGAGTGTACATTCTTCTGGGATGTAAATTCTTCATGATGTATAAACATGGATGGAAACAAAGACCTCTGAATCAGGAAGATAATCAGGCTCCACAACCAACAATCTCCCACTTGGAGACTGATCTCAACAACTCCACCGCTGTTGTATCTACTGGACTATGATCCTTCTTGGACCTAGAAAATTTATCATCTTCACCTTGATGCTTAAATGCAAACTGAAACTGGGAAGGAACTCAATTTATCCCTAGTTACTTCCTTAGTTAACATGTTTGCAGGATTATGGCTAGTGTGTATATTTTCCAACTTCAAATATCCATCTTCCAAGAAAGATTGTATGAAATGGTACTTGATTTTTATATGATTAGTATTCAAATGGAAGGCTGAGTTATTTTCAAGATGAATGGCACTCTCACTATCACAGTACAACATGCTATTCTCCTAATTCTTTTCCAATTCCTCCATAAACCTCTATAACCAAATCATTTCTTTACTAGCCTCTGTAGAAGCAACATACTCTGCTTCTATTGTTGAAAGTGAAGCAACCTTTTGCAGTTTCAAAATACAACTTACTAATGTTCTACCTACAGTAAAAACATACCCTTTGGTGCTCCTCCTGCTATCTTTATCACCTGCCATATTTGAATCAACATATCCCTGTAGAACAATGTCCGAACCTTCAAAAGATAATGCACGAGTAGCAGTACCTCTCAAATACCTAAGAATCCACTTTAATTCCTCCCAATGTTCTTTACCTAGATTGTTCATATACCTGCTCACAACTCCCACTGCATGTGCAATATCTGGTTTTGTGCAAACCATCACATACATCAAACTACCAACTGCTGATGAATAAGGGACCCTAGACATGTATTCTATATCCTCCTGTGTCTTAGGACACATTTCCTTAGTTAATTTGAAATGGATAGCCAAAGGTGTACTAACTGGTTTTTCATTCTTCATTCTAAATCTCTCCAACACCTTCTCTATGTACTCACTCTGAGACAATGTCAATTTGTGATTTTTCCTGTCTCTTGTTATTCTCATACTAAGAATTTTCTTTGCAACACCCAAATCCTTCATCGCAAATGAATTAGATAATTTATTCTTGAGCACATTTATACACTGCATATTAGACCCTACAACAAGCATGTCATCTACATACAATAACAAGATAATATAGCTTCCATTTTCTAGATTTTTAAAATAAACACAGTGATCCGAATGACATCTACTATAACCTTGTTCTGCCATAAACCTGTCAAACTTTAAATACCACTACTTTGGATCTTTCTTTAGGCCATACAAGCTATTCTTCAACATGCATACCAAATTCTCCTTCCCTTTGACCTCATACCCCTGTGGCTGCTGCATATAAATCTCTTCCTCCAAATCCCCATGGAGAAAAGCTGGTTTTACATATAATTGTTCAAGATGAAAATCTTCTATTGCCACAAGAATTAAAATAGTCCCAATTGAAGTCATTTTAACAACAGGAGAAAATATTTCATCAAAACTATACCTTTCTTTTGTGCAAACCCCTTTACAACAAGTCTAGCCTTGTACCACGTTTTTCCTCCATCTTCTTCCTTCAACTTGTAAACCCATTTATTTTGCAATGCTCTTTTTCCTGCAGGAAACTGAACCAAGTCCCAAGTCTGGTTATTTACCAAGGAATCCTTTTCCTCTTTCATTCCTTTCTCCCACTTATTTTTGGTGTCTACCTGCCTTGCCTCTTCATAACATTCTGGTTCACCGAAATCAATCAACAATAAATAATTCAATGAAGGAGATTATCGTTCAAGGGGTCTACTTAACCTGGTATATATTCTAACAACACTTGCAGGAGTTTGAGGTACCTGCTGATTCCGTTGTTGTACATTTTGATTTCCTGGTACCTTTGGAATTTCTTTTTCATTGATCTCATCAAGTACTGTGTATTCTGGTTTTCTTTTTCATGTTTCTTTCCCTGCAACTGATCTTTGTACATGACCTTCTCATTGAATATGACATCTCTACTCCTAATGATTTTGTTATTTTCATAATCCCATAAGTGATAACCAAAATCATTAACATTGTATTCAATAAAGGTACACTTCTTGTATTTTGCCTCAAGCTTTGTTCTATTTTCTTTATCAATATGGACAAAAGATTCACAACCGAAAGTCTTCAAAAAAGAATAGTTTACTTTTTTACTTGTCCATGCCTCCTCTCGAATTCTACCATCCAAAGATATTGAAGGTCCAATGTTTATTAAGTAAACAAAAATATCTACAACATCTTCACAGAACTGTAAGGGAAAACCAACATGTAATCTCATACTCCTTGCACGCTCCATGATTGTCCTGTTCATCCTTTCCGACACACCATTCTCTTGTGGTGTTCCTGGAACTGTCTTCTCTCTACAAATCCCATGGTATGAAAAATAATCCTCAAACTCCTTGCTGCAATATTCACCTCCATTGTTTGATCTGAGACACTTCAAATTTTTTCCTATCTCATTCTCAACCAAATATTTCCATTTCTTAAAAGAATAAAAAACATCGAATTTTTGTTGAATGCAATAAATCCAAGTTTTTCTAGTTGCATCATCAATAAAAGTAACAAAATAATGAGAGACACCAAGAGATGATACTTGAGCTGGTCCCCAATACATATGTATGCACAAGTTCTAACCTTTCACTCTTCTTTTCTTTTCCGACTCTGAGAAATCTGTCTCTCTTCTGTTTTCCATAAACACAATGCTCACATAAATCCAAATCAATTTGTTTAATATCTAGCAACAAATTTCTTTTGTGAAGTATCTGCATCCCCTTCTCACTTATGTGTCCAAGCCTATGATGCCATAGTGTTGTATCCACTCCTGTAGAAGCTAAAGAGATAGAAGAGTCAGTATTACCAGTACATAAATACAATGTACCCACCTTCTCTCCTTTTTCTATCACCAATGATCCTTTGGTGACATTCCACACCTTATCTGTAAATATGGATATACAACCTTCACTTTCCAACTGCCCTGTTGAAATTAGATTTTTCCTTATATCTGGAACATGTCTTACCTATTGGTTTCTATTTCTTTGCTTTATTTTTACCTTTCCCATTCCAACAATTTTTCACGGTGCATCATCACCCAAATGAACATGTCCAAAAACACCTTGAACATAATCTAGAAAATGTTTCCTATGGGGTGTGGCATGAAATGAAGCCCTTGAATCTACTACCCAAGTCTCATAAATATTATCTATAGAAAGAATCAAAGAATATTGTAACACATCACTTGTTACATTTTCTTCCTTATTTTTCTCCTGTTGTCCATCTCTTGTTTCTTTGGAGCTCTGCAGTCTTTCTTCATATGTCCTTTCTTCCCACAATTCCAACACTCTATCTTTCCAAATATGGATTTAGATCTTCCCTTCCTATAATTCCCACAGTTTCGTGAGGCCTTTCCTCTATCCTTTTGTCTTCTCTTGTTCTCCATGTTTAACGCATTACTTGATGTCTCACCTGTTCTTTTCCGTCGCATTTCCTCACTAAGGATAACACCAACAATATCATCAAATTTTAAAGTATTTGAAACAGAGACAGAGTTACTTACAACCATGACCAAGATGTTCCATCTTTCTCGAAATGAGCACAATATTAGAAGAGCCTTGACCTCATCATCAAATTCCACTTTTACAGAATTTAGTTGATTAGTAACCGTATTAAATTCATTTAAATGATCTACAAAAGACCCACCTTCTGACATCTTCATATTAAATAATATCTTCAATAGAAATACCTTATTGGACGCCAAGGGTTTTTCATACAATTTAGCCAATGCGTCCATCATCTCATTCATTGTATTTTCTTTCGAAATATTGAAATCCACCGATGCTGCCAGGCTCAACCGTATTGTTCCTAGTGCCTTTCTGTCAAGAAACTCCCATTCTTCATCCTTCATGGCTGTCGACTTCTTTACTATTCCACCCAATGATAGGAATAGATCCTTATGATATCAATAATCTTCCATTTTCATCTTCCATAACTGGTAGTTTTGGCCGTTAAATTTATCGACCCTAAACTTTCCATCTTTCGCCATTGCTCCCACTCGAACCAGGAACCCTCTTTTCCTGGGAGTTACCTTTCGCTCTGATACCAGTTGTTAGAAAAACAGGATTGCGAAGCAATAAAATAAAACAAATGTGGAAATAAAACATAACATATACACAATACAATAGAGACACAAATATATGTGGTTCACCCAATGTGGGCTACATCCACCAGAGAAATTTCCATGTCCTTCCTTTATTAGTATCCATCAAATGAAGGGATACAACCTACAACACACCCGCTGTAACTTCCTCTTCTTCTCTCACAATATCTTCACTCAAAATACCATATTCACAATGATACACAACCACAATACATTTCCCTCATAAAAGAGGGTTTCCTTATAGGGAAAAAAACCCTAACATAACTTTTACTGTCAGATTTGCGACCTTATAAAGAAAAGTCCATATTTACTATAAAATTACAATATACATTTACAAGGAAATGTTTCCTTTGGGGATTCACCCCCGAAACCCCATTAGGGCCCCGCTTTCTCCCAAACCCCCCAGCTGGGGGGATGGACCCCTCGGACCCGCAGGGGGGTAACCCCCCCTGCACTCCCTCATGTGGAGGAGTGTACATGCTTTTGGGGTGTAAAGTCTTCATGAGGTATAAAAATGTCTAAAAACAAAGACCCCTGAATCGGGAAGATAATCAGGCTCCACAACCAACAGGGAATACCGGGTAAATTGTTAAGAAGGTGGTCACCCTTACAAATACTGTAAGGGAATTTGGGTTTTCGAGTTGTCTTGATAGTCTTTTGAACCTCATCATTATTCCCAACCTGAATGATAGTAACTAGTTGATTTCTTCCAACATGTTATGCAGTGGTTGGAAGTTTGGCCCCTTGCTTATTTTTCTTCTTCTTAATATTCCTTTTCTTCTTCTTCTTATCCACCTGGTTAATAGCTTCAAAGATTTCACTAGGAGAAGGAGAAAAAATTGGAAGAAGATGATGGGTCAATATGAGGTACCTTTTCTTGGGGTGAGGTGCTTGCATTCAAAGCATTGGGATAATTTGATATTACCAGAGTGGAAAACAACCATACTGGTAACCCGCTAGTGAGTCCAGGAAGACTCAATGTGGCAATATAAGGAGGATCAATGTTTCCAAAAGAAGGAAAAACAAAAGTTTCCCCGAGAGAAGGGGTTCCTTCGTTGGTAGTTCCAGGAGTTGATTCCATAAAAAATGATTCAACCTAAGGTCCTCTAGGGAAAACAAACAACACGCTAAAAAATATAGGAAGAAAACATACAAACAAACCTTCCCACAATGAAACCACTAGTTGGTGATGAAATCCAACATCGTGTGACCAATATAGCAAGGGGATGAGATAGATTAGGTGGAACAGTTACATTGGTGACCTGCTTAACAAAATTACACCTTGGTGCAAGTTTCCACGCGGTGAAACTGTGGGTTACCCTCTAAGGATCCCAAGTGAGTTTGACCAATGTTTGTTCCAGGTACAAAAAAGACTTTCCCCTTCATTGTCACCTTGTGTATGTGCCCTAAATATTATGGCCACTAAGGTTACCACTTACAAAAATAGATCCTGGGGAAATAGTTGACAGTTGGGTATACACACAAGGGTAGGGCCGAAATTTGAAATCCCTTTGAGAGGTGCCTCTGACCGAGGTGTGAACCTCCCAAGTGATCTCCAAGTGTCTAATGAAACTATTTGTAATAGGTGCATACCAGTCCACCAAGGCCAATGAAGTGGGGTTAGTTACTTTTTTGGCCCTAATGTGACCTCATGATTGACCTTTGTGTTAGAAGGGATGCTCAGGACAGTGATGTGGCAAATGGATTTCTCTCCCTAACTCAGGATTCTATGTTTGTTTTATAGATTTGGAGATTTATCTTCACCACCTACTCCAAAGCCTTACAAATAATCTAATGTAGGTTTGCAGATCCCTAGAAAGAATAATATCTAGATGGATTTTAATTAGTGCTTTAATTTTATGGTTGTTCATTTACTCATGGGTATGGAGGTGCAACTGGTGATATTGTGACCTGACTTTTAAAACCATGCAAAACGAAAAATGAAATAAAAAAAATCCAATTTTGATGAATGCTAACTATGGAATAGATAAGAGTCTTTTTTCCATTCCCAGATGCATAAACCCAATGCAATCTACCCAATACAAACTACAAATATACACCACCCAAAAATTAGAATGCAATTTTTTTCCCATTTGATCCAATGCAATGAGATACGAAAAAAACTTTAATGCTTCACTGCTTTCAAATGGAATGAAAGGAATCAATGTTTGATACAAAGAGACACAAAGAAATAAATAAGATAAAAAAAAAATGCACTCAAAAAGGTTGACAAGTACCCAAATAATAAAAATGTCAGAATGTTTCCAACATAAGTTCAAACAAGAACCCAAATGACGTAAAAGAAAAAGAAAACAATCACTCTTGGAAATCCTCAAAAAACGAGCACCAAGAATCAATATTCAAGGTTAGGTTTCGGTAAACAAGAGATTCCTAATCATTGAAAAAGCGAGATGTTTCAATGAAGACAAAAATAGCTCAATACCAAACAACCTTTGAAAATTCTAGTTGATGAAAACTTCCAAAAAATCAAGAAATATGAAAACTTTGCAAGACGAAGATCTAACAACTAAAAGGTAGGATGAACCAACAGATCTTGTTAACGCAAGGGGACCATACAATTTCACAACTAGGATAAGTTTGAAAATTTGAAGAAAGAAAGGAAATGAGTGATGAATATTAATTTATCAATCAAAACAAAGTCAAAGACAAATCAAAATACTTTGGGCTAAAAGCCTCTTAACAACAGACTGAGAAAAGAAGGGAAAAAACTCATAAAAACACCTAAAAGGAGAGAGTGGTGCTCTTGTCATCAAAGAGTTAGAGTGCTATAGATATCCCTAGAAGGATAAGGGGGAGTGCTAGTCAGGCCAACGGTTCCCTGGTAGGCACTGGAGAGGGGTGTTGGTCCTAAAAAAGCTTAAAAAAGGATTCCACAAGCTGAAACTCAATATAGAATCAATCAATGACTTTGTAAACTCTTCAATCAAGAATATGGGAGGGGAAATAACTCAAAATCAAGCATCAAACTAGAAATATCTAATCACAAGCAAGGATTCATGATGAACCAAAGGAAATATTAGGAAAATTCTTTCCCCAACGGAGTCACAATTTTTTTGTTATGAGAAATCTTACCTTGCAGACAGGTTAATCTCTCCTTTGGACCAAGACCCCTTCTTTGGTCCAAAGACAGAATTAAACAAATGGTTGCTACTTTCCTTATAAATCTAGTTCATTAACCTATAGAAATAAGGAGAAAGAAACACTTGTTTCCTGAAGTTTGTCCTCGTTGCTCCATCCTTTTCCTTCGATGCTATAATTCCTTCATCGATCAAAGAGACCTGCAAGACAAAAGAAAATATTTATAGTTATACTATATTTCATTAGATAAAAACCAAATCTATCTATACTTGATTTAACTTAAGGATAGACAATATCATGGACATAATAGAGAAAGGAACATTCCAAGTTAATATTAAATGGAAATCCAAAAGAAGGAACTTACAAATCACATTGATGTCATAAAAATATTCTCCAATATATCCTCGTCTATCCCTTGCATGAAAGTCTTGAGATCCAAATGTTGATACTTCAATGAATTCTTTCTCCTAGGATCAAAGGTTTGACACCTAAAATCTCCCCCCCTTTCAGCATGGAAATGCTTTCAATTTATAAGATTGGGAGGCTCAACCACCATGGGATAATTAGGGAATTGGTTGAGGATATGGATCCACAAGTTGGGATTTGATCCTAATATAGTGCCATAGGATAGGATTCAACCCAAAATAACCTCATCTCTTCAGAGTTGTCCCTTAAGGAAATGCGGGATTTGTCATATTTTCTCAAACCAAATTGGCACTCCCCTTGAGTTAGAGACAAAGAACCAATGGATATCCCTAAGTAAGGAAAAGGGGGTGCCATCCTATGAAGTGGCTCTCCCCCAACACGGCCAGGGGGGAGACACCCTTCATAAATGCTCAAAAAAAGGTCGAATTTCCAAGTGAAAAGCATGTTTTTGGCCCTGAAATGATGGGTTTCTTCCTCCAATATGACTTAGGGGTCATGTAAAATGTCTTTCACGGTGTCAACAAGTTGTGAAACCTAGAAATGTGCATGTGACACTTATTAAGGTGCATGCGACACTTGAAAAAGTGCATGCAACACTTAGTAAGGTACATACGACACTCCGCGACACTTGCGACACTTAGGGTGCAACACTTAAGTGTGGAATTTTGATGTGTAACACCTTGGGGTCATATCATATACATTTAACCCTATATATTCCCTCTTTGGGTCATAACATAGTAACTTCCTTTAAAAATATTTTTCCTTAAATATTTGCAATTAAAGGCTTCACATGTGATGAAACAAAGTAATAAGATTTTCTTATGTTCTTGATTTCTTCTTTCCATTGATGATGATCCATCCATCCAAAACAAATTATTTTCGTTTGTAATCCCTGGTGGCTTGTTGTTGCAGAATTTTGTTTCCCTTGATTCCATGTATTGTTGTTGAAGATTCTCCAATTTGCAATAAATGTTTGTCTATGATAATATCTTGTTGAATAATAGTTTTTTGATGACATATTCCATGAAAATTGATGAGTATTCAATCTTATTCCTTGATAATGTTGATAATTATATTCTTATTCTTAATAATGAGGGTGCCGATATGGTTTCACATGAAGTTTTTTATTAACTATGCACACCCATTTCATCTATCTTCTTTTTAGAGACATCAAATCCTCTATCCTATTTTCTTGGTCTTTGATTACTCTAGCCTTGGAGACAATACCATCATATTTGGCATGTACATCCTCCAGGTGAAGTTCAACTTCTTCAAGTATATTTTGGTGACCTTCTTGAATCCTATATTCTTTCTCCTTTTGAAGCTGCAATGTTACCCCATTTATCAGATTCTAATGTCCTTCTTCAATTTTGTATTGTATTTCTAATTTTACCTTATCAGTATTTAGGGATTCCTCAACCTTCTTGTAAATTTTCTCTTCAAGTATTTTGGTAGATTCTTCATCTAAGATCCTTCTTTCTTCTTGATTTTGATAATTCTTATTTCCTTCTTTCAATATTTTAACCTCATCTAGTGTTTTTTTATTATGGTTTCTTAATCTACATATCTCTTCATATTTCTTTTTCAAATATTCCCTTGACTCATCCTTGTCCAACTTTCTTTTGCTAATATTTTCCTTCTTTAATTGTTGAAATTCCTTAATGAGTGTTTAATTAAGGTCTCATATTTTAGATAGATCATAAACCTCCTTCTTGATATCTTATTTTTATTATTTTAACTCATTTTGAATTCTATACATTTCCTTTCTGTATCCCTAGTCCATTTATCTGAGAATGTTTTTTCAAATTCTTCTGATGTGTTGTTCCATCTAGTATCTTTATCAATACTCATCCACCACTTCCAAGCTTCACCAAAAAAATATCTTCCTTCCTATGAAGGATCCATACCATATTCCTTTACTAACCTCAACCATTCCATAGGATTGTTTTCATCTTTATCTTCATCTCTTGTAAATTTAGGTATTTTCATTGATTCTTAACTGAGGTATAACCCCAACCCTTAAATTAAAACCTCAATATATTAAGGATAATGATATCAAATAGTTATAATAACTTTTAAAATATAATATTATGTATTTTATCTTTCCAATGGATTTTGAATTACCTCAATAGGGCATCCAAGTCAAAAGTTATGATAATTTTAAGCGAACATACCTTTGAAAACCTTGATTTGGAACATGTCCTTTTGGCCGACCTTCCTTCTGATGTAATTATGAAATTTTAGCCCCTCTAAGTCTGAAATTTCATCCTATAGTCCTTTGATATTTCTTCTCTACAATTTCATAGGTCTGACTAAAATTTTATGTGCCAATTGAAAGTTATGTAACTTTCCCAATCCTTGCTGATTTTTTGGCCTTTTCGGGAGAGCGAAATTGTACAAGAATACCACATGTTCAATATTTAATACCTTTTTCTGAAATTTCTACCAGAAATAACATGGGATATTCTATTTCAAATGTAATAGGTTGCATAGAATTTGGAAACTATTTGAAGAATATATGATTGTTTTATCCAAAACACATGTTTGAGACTAGTTATAGGACTAATCAACAAACCCTATCTTCCATGGGGTATATCGCTGAAGTTATAATGACCCATAAGATTGAATTTCTGTCATAGGCTCATTGAGATTTATTATAAATAACCTACACATTTCACTCATGTAAGCCATTCATACTCATGTAACCCATGAATATGAATTGGGGAGGAAGGAAGTTTCCTTGCAAAGATCTGGATATGTCACATTGATATTGACGGAGGGAAGGAAATAAAATATACAATTGGTGACTTTTTAGGTACAAGTATGTGACTTCATCAAGGACTTCATCGAAAATGCACGACAATATGTTCAACATGTCCATGTGGATTGATGGAAGGATGGGCTTTTTTTAATATGCAGAGATACAATTTTCATTGGTACTATCTAATAGTGGTTGATTTTATTGATAAGTACATCCTTCAACTGTAGAATGAGATTCAAAGACAATATTATCACTCAGAGAAGGTTAGCATAATGGTCCATATGACATACAGGAATAGGCCAGATAGTAATGAAGAAAACATAGTTATATTAAAGGAGTATCACCTCTACATAAGCAATGATCAGTTCCATGAATTAGCCTACATACAACATTGCTTTCAGTTGTTTTACAATCACCTTAAGGAGAAGAATATACAGATGGATCAACATTGGATTTGGTCAAATGGTTGTGCGGGCCAGTTCAAAAGTGTTTGTGTATTTCAATGGTTGTGTATGTTTCACAAAAAACTCAAGGTACCACATATTTGGAACTATTTCGAGTATAGGCACGGTAAAGGGGAGAATGATGGATCATGTGCATGTATCAAAAGAGCGTTACACATGAAAGAAATGGAGTTCACAACTACTTCCCTCATTCTAGATGCAAAATCCATTGTTGAATGGTTTTCTTTAGTAATGGGAGAGGGAACAAGAACCTGTGAAGACCAATCACCTAGGAAAGGAAATGTACATAGATATTTTTAGGAGGAGGTTGATGTAGAACAATCACAGTGGTATGAATGAAAAAAAATCCAGGGCACTTGTGGATTCCATTTAGTTTGAACATTAGACAATGAAATAGTTGAAATATGGACGAGAAAACTCTCTTGCTTATGTGGTCCATGTAGTAGTAATGAATGGGATGATTGTGAATCCATAGATTGGATTGATAGATGGTATCGTGTATCACTACCCATTGGTCAATGCATAACTATGGAATTATCCTAGTTGGAGGAGGACCAAACAAATATTTAGTTTATTATGATCATGTCTCAGATCTCATACTACTAGGTTTAGTGAAACCTTTTATTAAATTTTGAATAACTAACATCAATTTCTTATGCTTTGGTCATTTAGTAGAATCACGTGTTGCCACTCCATTTTTTGTAGGAAACATATATGCAGTTCTTTCCCCAATATGTAATGAATGGGGCATTGACTATTGTTCGAAACATTTCTTAGAGGGAAAACAAACCCTCATGCTCTCAATAACATACTCTGAAGGCATTGAATTTCTAATTCGATCAATGGTTATTCAAGGATAATATATTACATAGGATTAAAGAAGATAGAATAAAGTGTTATAAATAATAGCTGTGTTCGTTTAACCATAGACAATATAGAAATTTTGTCACCCAACCATAGGCTGAAGCCACCCTCAAGCACCTTAACCTTGAAAAATAATAGTTCTCGAATAAAACCCTAGGCCTAATAGCCAATCAATGTAGTGTACCTCTCTCCAAAGATAGCACAAAAAGAAGAAATTCCAAACCATAACCAATAGAAAGTCCAAGACTAAAACAAGAATATAGGTTGCAGTAGCTACAACTGCAACTACTCTCTAGACTTGCACACTTACTTAGTTTCTACAGTGCACACTCTTACATTTCTACAGTTACGAGCTGTGTATGTCAAATGAGCTCTGGAATATTGTATTTATACTGCTTCTCCTTAGCTATCTGGGATGACTTCTCATTCTGGAGGATAAAAACTCAATATTAAATATTTCCTTTAGTCGAGTTGTCTTCTAAGGTTATGTCCAATGTTTTAAGGTTTCTTCTTGCTTCCTGAAATATTCTATTCTTGTTAGGGTTACATGTGGAGGTTAATACCTCCTGCAGCTAAAATAATATCATCACTCCCTCCCAGTTAGAGAGGTATTGAAGGCAATGGTCTTGATCACAAACATACCATTCAATAGGTAGCATCATCATAGCCATACATGCTATCTCATGATTAGATCACGAGAACCATCATCACTATTAGTATCATATGATAGCATCAACTGCATCATATCTCAAATCCATACTGCATCTGAGTAATCAGGCATGATGATGAATAATTCACTCACTCCACATAGTGATACTACAAGAACCGTTCTTCTAATCTGGACATATTTCCTAGAAGAATAACTATTCCAACATATGTTGGAAGCCACACCATGGGCTACACAGACTATTCTTCTAATCCAGACATACGTCCTAGAAGAATAAATGTCCTGGACCATTTTCTGCCTAGAAAATGTCTGTCCACTAGCACACTGACTATCCATCTAGATGATAATCATTTTCAACACTACTGATAGTCTACACAAAAATTAGAACAATGTTATTCAATAGAACACAATTGTTTTTATCCATAGTAGTACTTGGCTTGTGTGATCTTATGGCTCTCCTGCTCCGCTTGTTGGTTTGTTGATGTGTTCTTGATCCTCGCTCCCTGTACCCACATGGATAGGTTCTTCATGAAAATTTTGTTGGCTTGTGTGAGCATGATGGGGCTCATCTCCTTGGCGGATTCCATCACCTTCAACAATAATGCTGCTATAAGGCTTAGGTAGTCTAGGAAGCTAGAATTAATGGTTCTTTCGTCATCGCTCTCTCATCCAAGCACTAAATTTAAATTTATATTTTCTCCGAACCAACACTCATTATTTCTCATTGACATCGCTCTTGGTTTTTTATTTTACATGTTCCTCGGGGTCCTCTCAGTTCCACTTTCCTGCTAGTTCTCTCAATTATTATATTACAATGGATAACAACCAAAATAGTTGGAGTGTTCGTCTGGACCATATAAAGTATGATATCAAAGACCTTGAAATTTTTTTCCAAGTAATCCAAGAAATATTATGAATTATCTCTGCCCAAGTATTGATTGTTCTTGAACCCTCTCTTCAACTCAAGAAATCCATTCAAAGCTTCCATGATCAAGGAAATGCCATACATCTCCCGATAGAAGGGGTGTAGAATCACCTATTCTTTCGCGACAACAACATGGAGGAATTGATCCATTTTGAGGTTGCATATCCATGCACCCACTTTGTCCCTCTGTCGGACCTCAATTCCCCTCCTCTTTCGTCAAATAGGGTTGATTTAGCCTCAAAATTTAGGTTTCCCCCTCATATGTAATGCATCGTTTAGTTTGGTTATGTCTAGGTGTTTTTTTTCTTAATAATTTACACACTACGAACTCCATAATTGAGCTATGTCTATAAGCTTGTAGTTAAAATTGTTTTGAAGCGTTAGAATGGATCGTTAATGGCCTAGTGATCATATTTTCGTACTATGTTGAAATTTTGGATCCCCTCTTTACATACTATCAGTTCTCTGGCAACCTTTACTTAATATAAAACTAAGGTAAAAATAAGAGGATTATAAAACATAGTTACCAACTTAATGGGAACACTACAAAGTTCTCGATTTTTTGGGGGTCACATTTTTTACCTCATTTTTAAAAATGGTGCTACGGGTAGCAACTCCTTACCTTTTTAGATGGTATTTTGACATTTTAATTTTTCTAATCCATAATGTTTCCAAATTATTTTTTTTAATGCTTATTTTTCATCTATTTTCATTTTTTTTTTT
>JASDQU010687928.1:5179-16886 GCA_032191745.1 Picea mariana
ATGACTTTTCCATACGTAATAAATAATTCAATTAATTAAATTAATGGTCAAAAATCACATTTTGATAATTAGATATCAAGATATTAAACTTATGTGAAGTTTCCATTTTATTAAAAAATATATTAACATCCTAAATAGTCTCTAAATCACTTCGTTTTCGAAACTTCTTATATTCTTATTATACTTTTTCGCCTTCCTATTATACTTTTTCGCGCTCCTTAACATTTTTCGGTTTAACCAAAACATAAATTATATTCATTAAAACAAGGGTGTGAAGAAACATACAATAAGTTCAAGCAAAATTAAAGACTCTTACTCTATATTTGAACATATTTTTAAGCAAAATTAAAGACTTTTATTCTATATTTGAGCATATTTCTACACTAGCTATATAGAGTTCTACCGAATTTTCCACACAATAATTTCAAACATTACTTCAAGTTAGAAACTTGACAATGTATTTTAACCAAAAAAAATCTACCACTAAGAATTTACTAAGATGTAATTTACAAATGGTTAATAAGTTTATTAGAATGTCATACACACATGTGGAGAAACATTTTTGGATTTTTTCAAATTTTTTTTTTTTAAAAAACTATTTTTCTAAAAATAACCACCATTATATTAGTGATTATAGTGAACATAACTATATTTACTACTAGAAAAGATTACTACTAATTTTTTTTTGACAACTAATCATTAGATATATTACTAATCATATTCTTGTCCTATATTAAGCAATTTATTTAATTGTTAAATATTTTGTCTTATAATTTGTTGTGCCAACTACAAGCAACTATTTTCTTTTAGAGTAGTTTTATCAAATATAATTATTTACATCTCTCTAGTACTTTTTCAAAATATAATAATTTTATGCTCATGTCTAATAATTAATTATTATAGGTTGTGGCATCAACGACATGGTATATAGCAATTGATATACAGTCAACTACATATTAATCCATCCGTTGAACAAAAATTTATGATGTTTTTGGAAGGTGAAACACTATAATCTGATTTTATTTTTTTTTAATTATTTGAAAACATTTTTTTAAAGATCCTATTGATTTTAAATGAAATACATATTAATAAAAATTTCTGATGTTTTTGGAAGGTGAAACACTATAATCCGATTTACGTGCTAATTTTAATATATTTAATATTCAACTCGAGCTAGGGTCCGGCCAGCAAGAAAGCCCAGTTTCAAAGGCAGGCAAGCCAACCTAGTTTGGACGAAGAAGATTGGCAAGACGGTGGTACAGTTGTTGGGCAGCTCCAAACAAGACTGCAGGTGTTGTTGGCGCCTACGGAGGCAATGAGAAGTGAGTGTATGTTTGCCCATGTATTTTGCACCTCCTAAATGGCAAATCTTAAGCATAATTTTCATGTAACAATTAAGGTATATTTTATTACTAAAATTACATATTTATTATTTAATTTATATAATATTTTATGTAGTAGTATATTAATAATTAAGTGACCTACATTATTGATATTATTAATATTTTTTATTATTAATTAAAAATTTATAAGTTATTAATTAATAAAATATTATTAATCAACTTTGAAAAACTTTATTGATAACAATTGCTTCAATATAAATATAAATCAAACTAGACAAAAATAAAATAAAATTTGATATAATCCATTAAACAAGAAAAATATAAAAACTAAAACATTGAAGTATTATTGAAAAGGATTGATTAATGTGTAAAAAAACATTATATATGTGTGGATTTGGGTGAGAGATTTCAACATCTAATAATGGTGGTAATGGATTTTGTCGAGTGATCGAATGAAGACAATCATGGCCATAACATTTTGCAAGGGAGAGGGAGTTTTGATAAGATCAATGGGCGTCCATTTGAGATAATAAAGTCAAAGACTCTTTGTTACAAGGCCATTGATCCCTTCCTTATGAGCCACCAATGCTTCATCTTCTTATAATATTCTGAGGATACACAATCAAAGAATGAGATCACATATATTATTGTCAGATGGAGGAGGGTTTTGGGAAAGGCTTTATGTAATCAAGCTAGGCAAGACAACCTTGATTGGGAAGGAGGCCAAATCTTTTTGCCAACTATCTTCGGCACAATGAATCTAGTATTTGAACCTGACACCCAAGGTAAATGAGGATGCATGCCAAATGTTCGATGATTTGTTTTCTCAATAAATGTTTACATGCTTGCCAAGTTTTAGGTTTCATGCTTGTTATTGTTAACTCCTTTGGGTTGGACCTACACAAAGAGAGTCATGATATCATATTTAAATTTCAAATTGTGGTCAAGTCTCTCTCTCAGAAAAATATACTCTTGTGGGTAGCTACTTCCGATTACGTGGTAGAAAGTAAGTGAAAATTGGAGCATAGTCAAGGGATTCCTATAACTCAACAATGTTTTTTTATAAGGGAAAACAACTTGAGCACCTATCTCAGTTGTCTAATTATAACATTTGCAATTATTCATCTTTTATTTTGTCTCAATGATTGCATGGAGGAGCAGTGGGGTTTGGGGTGGCCTCATTTCCATATATTGTTACATTCAATGATGCAATCCTATTTAATCCCTCTCCTCAAGTAGATCCAGTCCATACTGTGCCTAGTTTGTATATAGTGGAGAAATCTAAAAAGGGCCAGCATTGGAGAACTTTGAAATAGAGTCATTGATTTCCTATGTTCTTATGAAACATTTGTAGCAATTTTTTGTTTCAAAGGGTTTTGGCCTTGCACTTTATATGTGTGTGTGTGTGGATTTACTTGAACTTGACCAAGCAATGTGAGGTATATTTATTTTCCAAAGGGTTCTTTGTTGTTTAATTTACTCATCACGATGATTATCAAAAATTTCTTTAGGAGGGTCCCCCATTTTGGGGAAAAGCATGTCTTGTTATTACTCCATGGTTCCTCAAATTTGACCCATCCATTATGGTTGTCACCAAAATGCTAATTTGGGTTCACATCCCAAATCTTCCACTCCATCTTTGGCAATTAACAATATTTAAATATATTGAGAATTCTTTCGGTAGATACTTAAGTCGGATAGTGACTGGGTAAAACTAGGTCTTCTTATTTATGCTTGAATATGCATGGATATCAACCTTAACACAGGTCTACCAAACAAAATGACCCTAAAACTGGGAAAATTTGGAAGGACTTAGGTCTTGGATTATGAAAACATACATTTTTAGTGTCAGATCTGCCAACAAACAATCTATTCGTAGAACTCTTGTACCCAAGTGTGAGCTTTCCCAAAGAGGAAAGAAGGTCACCCTCCCAAATAAAAAAACTAGCATCAATATGAGCCCCCGTACTCAAACAATGAAGCTTATCAGAATGCAGAAAATTCACCCTCATCAAATTTCAAGAAGGATATCCATGCTAGACCAAAAGAGAATATTGAAGATTTATTGTCTCCCTTGGAGAATCAAGAAGAAGTAATGAACATTGGGATTCCCCCCTTACAAGAGGCAATTGTCAATGAAGCTCCAATAGGGGGAATGAAAAGATCTCATGAATCTGACCACTCTGATTCTAATAAGGAGTTGACCTTGCTTTCAAGATCTAGAAATCAGAAATCTAATTTACAATTAGTTCTAGTGAATCCTTCTCCAGGGGGATGGATTGAGGTTAAAAAATAAAGGGAAAAAAGGTCGGATTGATGACAATGTTCCTTGTTTGTTTGTGACAACTCTTTCTTTTGGTGGTGCGATTATTTATCTCTTAAATGTTTTAAGTAATATCTAATTTATGGTTATTTATGAATTCTCTAGTAGCATCTGCAAAATGTAACCTATTTTCTTTATACAGATGAGAAGTTATGATTTTTTCCCAAGGAATATACATACATACATACATATACATATATAATTCCAACTTGGTGAGTAGCTTGAGTGGTTGAGTGCTTGGAGCTTCATGCAAGAGGTCTTGGGGTCAATCCCCTGAGTTGGTTGTCTTTTTTGCATACCTCACTCAATGTCCCTACTAAGACATATGTTGTCAACCTTGATGGATTTACAATAGGTACTATTCATGATATCCAAGGAAGTACTTGGGGATTTCCCCATGATTTTTTCCTTGTAAATATGTGTGTGTGTTTCCAAGAAAACCTCATGGAATTCCCTCCTCTTCCTTGGAATATTTGGATGGAGAGAATCCCAATTGTCAACCACACTAATGAATAATAATACCAATGGACTCAAACAAATTTGAACATGGCCTCCCCAACAACAACATGTCTTGGGAAAATGCTTCAATTGATTGAGCTAACCCTTGGGATTGGCCCATTATTGTTATCTACATGACATTCATAATAATTGCAAGTTATAAATATTTGTTCGTTTGAAAAACATTGTTACAATAATAACACTAATTAAGGCCCTATTGACCAGTTTTTTAATATTTTCATATGCAAGTAGATTTCAAGTCAAAGGGTCGAAATAAGATCGTGGGATACTACATCAATTTCATTTGTATTTTTATTATGATTAAGACCTAAGTTAATATAAGGACCAAACCTATTCTTAGGACCTTGCTTGAGATTTGTGAATACTGCATCGATTTCATTTGTAACTTTCATATGATTAGAACCTAAGCTAAGATTAGAATCAAACCTGTGATTAGAACATTACCTACTTAATCAAAGATAAAGACCAAGAAATGATCTCGGGATAAATATATAACAATGATTAGGACCATGATCTTACCTAAGCTCAAGACCAAGAACTTTGTTTTTATTTTATTTTTAAATAAAAAGTTCGACCTCTATCTAATAATGAAATTTCAACACAATTTTTTATGTCAATTTTTTTAACAAGAACTAGGAGATTTTGTATTAAGTAAAATTTGTGGAGAGACACACAACAATAGTACATAAAAGAGGAATTCTTAAATAGAACAAATTCTCATGGGATGTTGATCGACTAATATGCCCAAATGAAAACAAAATTTGGAAATGGTATGAAAAAGAAAGCATTTCAAAATTCCTTACAGTGTAGATTTTCGTAAATACCTCTAAGAAAAAACAAAATAAACACTACATATGTTGTTAATTAGAAGAGGAATGAGCCTTCCTACCAGTTTCATCCATTGTTGGCACTAAGGGTGGATGTAATGTCCCCATTTTTGGATTCCCATGCTCTACAGTTGGAGGTGACCTTATGGGTTTATGTTAGCCTAACCCGAGGGGTAAATTGAGGTTAACAGTGAGCTCGATAGATTTGGAGGAGTTATATGATCGTATTAGAGGTACACTTATCATATTTCATCATCAGGATCACTCATGCGTAGTCAGATTTTGATTTTGTTTCATTTCGACCATTCTCATAATTTGGGAGCATTATTGAGCATAATTTAATGGAATTCAATAAGGTTGTCATTTTATAAATTATTTGAGAGGGAAACCTTAGTGTAATAACTCGTTGGAACCGGGAGGAAAATCTCTAAAGGTTGAGATGATAAAAAAGTGACTTCCAGTGGTTGAAAATTCTTTAAAGTCAAATAAATCACTTTTTGGACTAAAAAGGTTTATTAAATTAATAA
Source organism: Picea mariana (assembly GCA_032191745.1). Taxonomy (NCBI): domain Eukaryota; kingdom Viridiplantae; phylum Streptophyta; class Pinopsida; order Pinales; family Pinaceae; genus Picea; species Picea mariana. The sequence continues at coordinate 10,719 of JASDQU010687928.1, forward strand.
AGTGATTTTATGAGAAAATATTAAAGATCAATTCAAATTCACTTGAGGGGAAAAAGGTGAAAGGGGGTATAAAGGAGAGATAGGGGCTCATATTCTCTCATTATGTTGATGATCATTTTGATATTGGTTTGGAAATCCCTTTGATCCTTTGGGGTTTGGAGGAAACCCTTGTTTGATTGGTTTTGGTGGTGAGACTATTCACCCTAGCTAATCCAGTTTCGGTTGTGAGAGATCCACCCTAGACATTGATTAGGAAGGCCATCTAGGTCTTCCATTTGGATTTCACTATTGAGGAGTTTGATCTACCTTTTTTCAACATTTTGGGCTTTGTAGCATCCATCTTATGTTTGAGAGTTTAATTTGTATTTTGCAGCAAGTTGGGTTTAAAGAAGACATACTTATTTATGCATGCTGAGTTATTTTCTTGGGAGGTCGATTTCCATATTTGGCATCACATTGGGGAATTGTTGAGATCATATTTCCTCTTGAGGAAATTGATATTCTCTTACAATAGCCAAATCTTCTTGTGGAGGCCCTCTACCTCATTTGGAGGCTGAATTCTATTTGCTAGGTCGAGTTTATGATTATGTGGGCCATGTTTCCTTAGAAGGGGTGAAGTTCCAACTTAAAAGGCTGAGTTTGTTGACAACAGAGCATATTATTCTAGTGGCTGATATTTTCTGCTTCATTGGAGTCATATGTTTCCTTAGTGATTGATCTGAACCTTTGTCTCATTATGCAAATGTAACAGGTCAGAAACATGAACAAAATCAGAGCAATTTTGATGATTATTCTGTTGTTTAGTTAAGTTATTTTAATTACCATCTTATTGTTATCCATTGTATGTATTATGTGTTATCACATAATTGTAGATTGGGAAAATCCTGACTCAATCCACAATATGGAAAGAACTATGGGAATACCTACCCACTATCACCTTAGGTAAGTACTCCCATCGCTTTAGTGAAGGAGAAATACTAGACAAGGGGGGTATCTTGGGTGACCCTAGGTGGAAATGGGATGGAAAGTGAAGAAATGGAAGATGATCCCCCTATAGGTAAATCTAAGAAGTGGATGATGGCCTGGAAACAAGTCTTGGTGATGGTCAATGGTTGCCAAATGCTTGAGTGTCTGTAGGAGAGAATTGTACCTGCCCGAGACAAGAGAAAAAAAGTATACAATCCCAATATTCCAATGGAAAACAAATTCAATCTTGTTGTCCTAAATTACAGAAGTAAACAAATATATATATCAGAAATGAAACCAATTATTTACTACAGAAATAACCATCAAAATTACTAAGTAGTTATTGGACAATGAAGCACTAAACCAATTGATAACTTTCCAATATTCAAGCACAGACATTGATGGTAAAAGAGGGCTACTAAATAGTGTTTTCAAGGATTTATTATAGCATCCTTATGGATGTAGAAAATATTTTCTAAATAAGCAAGTTTCAACCCCCAAAAATCAAAAGTAAACGGCCCAAAAGATGCACAATGACTAGTAGATTATTATGGCAACTTCTTAGCAATTTATGACGATTGAAAAGTGAGTAAGAGAAAGAAGTTAAAATGAGTTTGTTGCAGCCCTAATGGTTGTAGCATAAATTTTATAACAAAAATAAGATATCCTTGACCAATCAAAATGCTCTAGTGGCTCAAGCAAGCTATTAATGAAAATAATTGATTCCACTTTAAACAATTTGAATATCTCGTAAAATCACGCATTCCAATGTAAGTAATTTATTTCTCCAGTGCAATTTTTAGAGTAGTGATTTGTATATATTGGGTAAATGGAGTCTTGGATGTGAGAGTTTGATCCACAATATCACTAGGGGTGTAGGCTCTTCTACTCCCTAGAGCATGCAAAACCAACGAAGATAAGGCTAGGAAGGTGTAATCTCTTTTACTCCTCCTAGCAACCTTGTAACAATGGCTTACAACTAGAAAATAAGATGAACCTTGGTGGAGGTTGTATTCCCTTATACTCCTCCAAGGGTTTAAGACAAGAATATCATTGAAACTAGAAGAAAATCCCAACAAAATGCATAAGTTTTCTTACCAATTTCACAAAATAGCATGAACAAACCCTAGGTTACCAAGCAATATCCATCCAAAGAAAGAGACCAAGCCTCCAAGAGGTGTGTGCCACCTTAGCTCCACAAAATACCAAGATATAGTTGCACAAGAGAGAGATAATCAAAATTTCCCAAGTAGGGTGCAAATTTAAGCCAAGTAGCCTTCTCTAATGAGTGAGAGCTATGATGAAAATGATCCTTATTTATACAAGACCTCTAAAATGGGTTTGTCCACATTTATTTAGGGTAAACCACAAAGTAAGGAGTCCAACCTCCTTTAATTTTCCCCTTTACAAAATAAATTTAAACTTGCACATGAAAAAACCCTAAAACATTATGTCAACCCCTTCTAGGGTGACATCTTGGTCACTTTAGAAAGTCGTTGAGATTGAGGATGAAATCATCGGGCCTCCAAAGGCCTTCCCTTCATGTGTTGGGGTATTCTCTCCAAGGTATAAGGGATATTCCTCATCAAAAGTGCCAAGTGTCTTTCAAAACACCTCCACCACCACATGCCCTAGTCCTAATGCATGACATCAAATCCTCCAAGATGATGTTTTAGCCTCCAAAGGAAAATTGTTGGGCTTGTAAGGGCTAGGTGAGGTCCTCCAAGGTATCTTCCTTTGCTCCAAAGGAAACTTTCATCTCCTATATTACCTTAAGGTATGGGCCATGGCATCCAACCGGTGGGATTCCTACCCCAATGAAGGCCCAAGCTGGGCTTGTTCCTCCAAAACGTCCATCAACAAGGTCCTGCAAAGACAGACAAGTACACCCTCCAAGGATCTCAAGTCAAAGCATCATGGCAAGTAAAATCATTTTTAATATAAGATCCACCTAAGAATGTACACCAAAAAACACCTCATCAAATTAAACAAGTGCTCAAAGACCCTATGCGGTTTTCCAAGTTTAGGTGTGGGAGGGTTGACAAGGTGACCTATTGGGTGAATCAGTCCTTAATTTAAAGAGTGTTTCCTAGGTGGAAACCTCTCTAAGTCATGTGGAGAAGATGAAGTGGATGAGGGTTAAGACTTTTGGCCATGGGGTTCATGACATACAAGGGTCCTTATTGTCTCATTTATGGGTTCCTTTGTAGAGGGTGTGTTGCACCTTCATTTTCAATGCATCCTTTTTCCAAGCCCATTTATTTTCCATTAATTAATTAGGGTCCATAACAACTGGGTACTCCCAATGGGTAACATAAAAATTTGGGGGAAGTACCACCGTGTCACTTGAAGGGAGAGGTACATAGAGTGCCATAGGGGTAAAGAAAAGCTTGTAACACACTTGTGTAGATCCCTCAACAAGTGGGACATTTTTTTATATGTATTTTCTTTTGCAGGTCTTTGATTTTTTAGGAGAAACGTTTCATTGTTCTCAAGACCTATTTGAGAAAGCATATGGAAGGTTATGGTTTTGGATTTTATCTTTTCCCAACTACATTTCCTCTATACCTTCAACCCCTTCTTCCCATGAAATGAGTTACAAACCCTTTTTGGGTCAATACACCCAAAAATTACAAAATATAAGGATACCTCCCAATAGACCTCCCAGTATGATCAGGAATGGCACAATGAATCATCAAGGAGACCTCCCCATAGCAAACCCATCCTTAAGGGTGGCCACTTATGAGGGTGCAATGTCAACCACCAAGGTGAAACATGGCAAATAACATAATTTCCAAGCATGCATTCTATAATTAAATCATATTTAAATGAAACATACTCAAATGCCTCAAATATTAAACTAACACTTACCACAATACTTGACTTGTACCTCATGGAGAAAGACCCATCGTCTTCTGGAAGCAATCTGAAGTGGCGAATGTTATCGTCATGAATCTAAGGTGTGTGGTGCTGAAGCGGGTCTTTGTTTGTGCATGTGGACGTTGTCACTCCTCTGTCTCTTGGTACTCCATGTATGCAACCTGAGGGCCTTGAGACATCATCTTCTTAGTTATCCCTATAAATTGGGGATAACATCTGGCTCCTACTCGGGGAAATGTACTCACCGTAGAGTGCATGAGAACCTCAACATCTCCTGTTCAGACATGTTCCTACACTGAAACGTAAAACCATAAAATCTAGGGTGGCTCACTCACCCTTTTCTCATATAATCAAAATCAAAATTAAAATTTCAAAGCTGAAAATTAATCTAGAAAATAAAATTTTGTACTTTTCATATAATATGATGAAATAGAAACATGTAAATCAATAATGCAAGTAGAGAAAAATGGAAATAAAAAATGAAATGCAAACAAACTACCATGATCAATCAAGATGCAAATGCAAGAAAGTGATATGACCTACCTACTTACTTGGGGCCCTGGGGCCCTCAAGATCAGGTGATGGGTGATGCCAGGTGAAATCATACAAACAATGCAGCCACTTTCTCAACATCTCACCCATATGCTTTCCCTTGTGCTTAATTATAAAACATATCAAGGACAAGTTAACCACATAATAATCATGGATATGAAAACACATATAATCAATCATGAGAGGAAACTCATGGAGATGGGTGGGAGAGAGGAAATCATGTTGGAAAGAGAAACCAAAATCCTGATCATCCCGGAAATCCTTCCTGAAATGATCGCCACAAGCTTGATCAACCCACTTATGAATATGACTATTGTATATGGATGATGGCTCATTCATCTTCACTTAGAGCACCACTACTTCCTGAAGATTGTGAGGATATAAGAGATCAGAGGAAAATGATATGTCTTCGCAAAGAAGAATGAAGGCAAGGGATAACCTCATATTTGGAAAAATAAATCCTCTTTCTATTGAAAAATTGTTTCCCTTTCATCAACATATCCTTGCAAAGTGCCTTAGGACAAAAATATTGTTTCTCTGCAACATGAGTCTTTGACTACTATGGGATGACCATGTCCTTGTATCCATCAAAACCTAAGCAAAAAGGTGGTTGGAAATCTTTGTAGACCAAATCTGAATCACCAAAAGGGAATGAATCACAACTCACAAGGGATGACTGAAAGACATCATGAGTTTATGGTGACAAGTCATCATTATCTGGGTGGAATAAATCTATGACCATATCATCATATGCGCATGAATACCATTCCTCCAAAAGTTTCAACTCAACCCTATTTTCTTGAGGAGCACCCTCAATGTCATAAATGGGTTCTTTGTCAAAATTGAATCCCATATCCCATGTATGTATTCTGATCTGTATGAAGTCATCGATGCGTTGATCAACCGTGTCGGATAATTTATCCTCAAAAGCATCTGCATCATTTGGATTAATCACTTCTTCATATTTATAAGTAGGAGGGAAACAAGGCTAAACAACTTCATCTTCGTCAAGCGAGAGAACGAACATTGATGTATCATTTGGATTCTCAGTACGTGGCACTTCATCTGATTTTTTTTTTCTTCATGGGAATGCCCCTTCAACACATCTTCATCAGAAGGGGTTTAATCCTCAATGTAGAGTGCTTTGTTTTCTTTTTCTAGAAAGGAATAAAAAGAAAACTCTCATTCTTCTCATCAATGTGGACTTGCTCTCCAACGGGTGACATTTGGTCAGGATCCTACAATTCATTGGAGTCTTCCTATTTGTAGAGATGTTCTTAAGAGGGAATAGCCCTTAAATGTTCAATCAGATCCAAAGGAAATATCTTTTCTTGAAAAGCATCCTCAAGGTCTTGAATAGTATCTTCAAATTGTTGAGATTTCGATCCATAACGCTTGAGGAATTCTCAGAGAAAAATGATTAATTCCTCTGGGATACAAGTTGCTTGACCAAATCTCTTTGTTTTTCATTTAGGGATAACAAGAATGATTATGTCACAACATATTCCTAGGTTATTTGATACCAACGAAGGAATTCGATAAACTCAACAACATGTGTGATGGATGAACATGGATTACCATCAAATTTTGGGATATCATTCCATGCCTTCAACATGTATTCATCATATACCTCCATGATTCATGAGTGGAAAGGGTAATCAGGGAAAGGTGGGTTCTTGCATTGTGGAGTCGCCAGATGAATCTAGAAAGTTCATCAAAGAAAAGGGGAAGGGGAACTTCCCTCAGTGGAGTCACTAGGAAAGATACCGT
>JASDQU010687928.1:16906-33903 GCA_032191745.1 Picea mariana
TGTATTCATCATATACCTCCATGATTCATGAGTGGAAAGGGTAATCAGGGAAAGGTGGGTTCTTGCATTGTGGAGTCGCCAGATGAATCTAGAAAGTTCATCAAAGAAAAGGGGAAGGGGAACTTCCCTCAGTGGAGTCACTAGGAAAGATACCGTAAAGGATTTAGGATCAAAGTTTTCCAAGATGTCATTAGGGCACAAAAGAGGTTTCAAAATACTCTCCGGAAACGACACCAAAATTTTATCAGAGAAATTGTAGGTTGGGAAAATCCTAACCCAATCCACAATATGGTGAGAACTATGGGAATACCTACCCACTGTCACCTTAGGTAAGTACTCCCCTCGCTAGTGAAGGAGAAATCCTACACAAGGGGGTATCTCGAGTGACCCTAGGGGGAAATGGGATGGAAAGTGAAGTAATGGAAGATGATGCCCCTATAGGTCAAGCTAAGAAGTGGAGGATGGTCTGGAAAAAATTATTGGTGATGGTCAATGGTTTCCAAATGCTTGAGTGCATGTAGGAGAGAATTGTACCTACCCAAGACAAGAGAAAAACAAGTATACAAGCCCAATATTTCAATGGAAAAGCAAGTGAATCTTGATTTCCTAAATTATAGAAGTAAGAATATATATATATCAATAATGAAACCAATTATTTACTGCAGAAATAACCATCAAAATTACTAAGTAGTTATTGGACAATGAATAACTTAACCAATTGAAAGCTTTCCAATATTCAAGCACAATCTTTGATGGTAAAAGATGGATTCTTGATAGTGTTTTTAGAAATTTATTATAGCAGCCTTATGGTTGTAGAAAATATTTTCTACAGAAGCAAGTTTCAACCTCCAAAAATCACATCTAAACCGCCCAAAAGATGCACAATGACTAGTAGATTATTATGGCAGCTTCTTAGCAATTTCTGACGGTTAAAAAGTGAGTAAGAGAAAGAAGCTTAAATGAGTTTGTTGCAGCCCTAATGGCTGTAGCATAAATTTTATAACAGCAATAAAATATCCTTGACCAACCAAAATGCCCTAGTGGCTCAAGAAAGCTATTTAGGAAAATAATTGATTCACATAAACAATTTGAATATCTCGTAAAATTACACATTTCAATGCAAGTAATTTATTTCTCCAATGTAATTTTCAGATTAGTGCTTTGTATCTATTGGGTAAATGGATTCTTGGATGTGAGAGTTAGATCCACAATATCACTAGGGGTGTAGGCCTTCTACTCCCTAGAGCATGCAAAACCAACTAAGGTAAGGCTAGGAGGGTGTAAGCCCTTTTATTCCTCCTAACAACCTTGTAAAAATGGCTTGCAACTAGAAAATAACATGAACCTTGGTGGAGGGTGTATGCCCTTATAATCCTCCAAGGGTTTAAGACAAAAATATCAATGAAACTAGAAGAAAATCTCAACAAAATGCAGAATTTTCCTTACCAATTCCACAAAATAACATGAACAAACCCTAGGTTACCAATAAATATCCATCCAAAGCAAGAGATAAAGCCTCCAAGAGGTGGGAACCACTTTATATACACAATATACCAAGATAAAAACACCAAGAGATAGTTTCATAAGGGAGAGATAATCCAAATTTCCCAAGTAGGGTGCAAATTCCATCCAAGTAGTCTTCTCTAATGAGAGAGCTATGATGAAAATGATCCTTATTTATACAAGACATATAAAAAGAGTTTGTCCACATTTATTTAGGGTAAACCACAAAGTAAGGAGGCCAACCTCCTTTACTTTCCCCTTTTACAAAATAAATTTAAACTTGCACATGAAGAAACCTTAAAACATGACATCAACCCCTTTTAGGGTGACGTCTTGGTCACTTTAGCAATTATTTGAGCTTGATAATGAAACCATTGGGCATCCAAATACCTTCCCTTCAGGCATTCAAGTCTTCTCTCTAAGGTATAAGGGAACTTCCTCATCAAATGTGCCAAGTGTCTTTCAAAACACCTCCACCACCACATGCCCTAGCCCTAAGGCATGACGTCAATCCCTCCAAGATGACATTTTAACCTCTAGAGGAAAATCATTGGGATTGTAAGGGCCAGGTGAGGTCCTCCAAGGTATCATCCTTTGCCTCCAAAGGCAACATTTATCTCGTATATTTCCCCAAGGCCTGGGCCATGGCATCCAACCGGTGGGCTTCTTGCCGCAATGAAGGCCCAAGTTGGGCTTGTTCCTCCAAAACATCCATCAAAAAGGTCCTGCAAAGACATAAAAGTATGCCCTCCAAGGATCTCAAGTCAAAGAATCATGGCAACTAAAATCATTTTTAATATCATAGACACCTAAGCATGTACATCAAAAAATGCCTCATCAAATGAAACAAGTGCTCAAAGACCCTATGCAGTTTTCAAGTTTAGGTATGGGAGGGTTGACAAGGTATGGGAGTGTTTCCTGGGTGGAAACCTCTCTAATCCATGTGCAAAATATGAAGGGGATAAGGGGTAAGGATTTTTGGCATGGGGTTCATGACATACAAGGGTTCATATTGTCTCATTTATGGGTGCCTTTGTAGATGGTGTTTTGCAGCTTCATTTTTAATACATCATTTTTCCAAGCCCATTTATTTTCCATTAATTAATTAGGGTCTAGAACGATTGGGTACTCCCAATGGGTAACATAAAACTTGGGAGGAAATACCACACTATCACTTGAAGGGAGACGTACACAAAGTGCCATAGGGGTAAAGAAAATCTTGTAACACACTTGTGTAGATCCCTCAAAAAGTGGGACATTTTTTTATATATGTATTTGCTTTTGCAGGTCTTTGATTTTTTAGGAGAAATGTTTCATTATTCTCAAGACCTATTTGGGAGAGCATCTGGAAGGTTATAGTTTTTGTGTTTATATTTTTCCAGCTACATTCCCTCTGGGCCTTCAGCCCCTTATTCCCATTAAATGGGGTACAAACCATTCTTGGGTCAATACACCCAGAAATACCAAAAGATAAGGAGACAAAAAAGGGGTGATGTGTGAAAAATGGTAAGTATGATCGGGAATGGCACGATGACTCGTCAAGGAGACCTCCAAGTAGAAAACCCATCCCTAAGGGTGACCACTTACTAGGGTGCAATGTCAACCACCAAGGTGAAATAGGGAAAAGAGCATAATTTCCAAGTAGGTGTTCTATAATCAAAAACATATTTAAATGCGACATACTCAAATGCCTCAAATATTAAACTGACACTTACCACAATACCTGACTTGTATCTCATGGAGCAAGACCCATCCTCTTCCAGAAGAAAGCTGATGTGGTAAATGCCATCGTCATAAATCCAGGGTGTGTGGTGGTGAAGTGGGTATTTATTTGTGCGTGTGGATGTTGTCAGTCATTTGTCTCTCAGTACTCCATGTCTGCAACCTGAGGGCCTTGAGACATCATCTCCTTAGTTATCCCTATAAATTGGGGATAACATTATGCACACTCTTATGTTTATTGCAATCCACAACCACATAACTAAACCAACAAATAGTAAGTTATAACAACAGTAACAAAAAGGTTTACAATGATATTGGAGTTGGCAGCCAAAGTGTTTGATAAAATTACTAAATCAGAAATATCCTTAAACATTACAACAACCTATAAAATAGGTTTTACAGAGGGTTATGAGTATGCAGACAAAGCATTTGACATAATTCCAAAACCACTAATACACCATAAATACAACAACAATAAAAGAAGAGGTTATTACAGTGAGTTGGGGTATTTCACCCAAATGTTTGAAGAAATTTATAAGCCAAGAAACCTACAAAACATAACAAAAATGAGTAGTAATTCACATCAACAATGTGGGATATTACGATGGAAAATTCAAATCCAAGAGCTTGAAATGATTCATAGGAAAACATGCCCCATTTGAGCATGTAGAAAATGATGGAGAGACCTGGGAGCAAAGCGTAAGTTCCAAAAGGTCTTCCAGTTGACTGCGCAGTACCCAAAAAATTTCTTGAAGCTATTGCAGTGACTGGCAGTTTTGGATGAGAATCTTGAGGTTGGATATTACCTGGGCGGAGAGACAACCTAGGTGGACTCGCAAAGTTTGCAATAGAATCCTAAGTTCCTCAACCTCATGTGTTAGTTGAGAAAATTGTTCTGTTGGTATGGTGTGCCCCTTTTGTGCCATAATTCTAGGAGCCATGGAGAGCTAATGAACTAGGTGAGAACGAAAACTAGACCAAACAAAGGAGCCGCCAAATGTTGCAAATCCATGACGAAGAACCACTTGAAATTTGAAATGTATGACATAAATTCTCGACCACATGAAAGAGAAGAAATACATAAGTGTTTTTCCTACCAGAACCGAAACCCAATTTCTATGATGATTGGTTATATGGCCAAACCTACATAGGATCAAGAGAGATAATCTACCTCAGTCCACTGGCAAGCATGGGAGAGGGATAGATATGGAAGTCGGACGAGGTGAATTAAAAGGTGATGATGAAGGGTTGAGTGCAAGAATGAACCGAGAGTGACATGTGACTACCACGAGGTGGATCCAAAGGAAAGTTGATAAATGAGTGAAAATCATCATGGAGTGGACAAAAATGATAAGGACCCATTATTCCTAAGTTCTCCTTGTTTTCCTTTTGTGTGTAAGTTTTCTTGCATGTCCGCTAACGCATTGGCGTGACAAAATATATGCATGAATTTAGTTTGATCAAAGTTTTGAAGGAGAAGATATATCTCATATGTGTGTCTCGGGGGAGGGTGCCTAGGTGAAGAGGTTTGATAGTGTTTTTGGAGTCGACCAACATGACTATCCAATGGATGTTATGATCTATGGCTAGAGAAAACCCTTGGAGGAGAGAATCTGATCCGGATTGTATGAGCATAATGAAATGAATAAAGATTATTAAAAGATGCTTAACACAGAATAACATAGATACAATAAAACTGGTTTTTTATTCAATAGGGAAATAAGCTGAAACTGTAAAATGCAGCGGAAAACAAGCTTGTTGGAATGGTGGTGACTTATCTCTGAGAAGAGATGTGACGACTGTGCTCATTCGCAAGAAGATCATTACAATGAGGCTCTGAAATCCTTTTTACAATAAACAAGAATGTCAAAAACCCTAGACATCCAAAAACCTAACCCTAGGAAATGAAGTGCCAAAAGTCATGTGGGCTCCGTTTGGGTAAGTTAGTACATCAACTTCCCAGGGTCGTAACTTTTGCATATGATATTCATTTTAGGCGCACGATAGCCCGTTGGAAAGGTCTATCCGAGGGAATTTTCGATTATGGAAAGCCATAAAAACATTGTTTAGGGCCTCAAAACGACCCCACAAGTCAGGGACCCGAAAACTACGAAACAAAAACTGCTAAACTAAAAAACTGCCAAAATGAACTAGTTGGAATAGTTGGGAGGCCACTGAAATCCATCTGAATCAATCTTGCCCCCTTAGGAAGCAATGGTCTCCATTGCGTCGATTTACCCTATCAGATGAGGAAATTTCTATCGAATTTGGCCCTGGGTGAGCCACTTTCCTTAGTGCATGAGTTGCCTTGCTTTGAAAACTCAATAAAGTTGGATCCTTTGATGTCGGGTTCCCTTGATATGTGTGTCCACAATATGATCACTGGATGCATGTTGCATGCAATGATGGTTGAGATCTGTTGGTGTCAACTACTCTACTATCTCTGAGGTTTCCAATAATGGTGGGAAATATGTCTGAAGGAGAGCCACATTGAAGACTGGGTGCATGCCAAAGAAAGGGGGAATGTTGAGCGCAAAAGAATTGTCACTCACAACCTTGGTGATGGTGTATGGTCCATACCAGAGTGAGTGAAGCTTCCGATGGGGACCTGTAAGGCGTTCTTTCTGCAATTTCAACCAAACTTTGGCGCCCACCTAAAACTTATGTGGCACTCGGTGTCGATCATGGCATTGCTTGTACTTGGCATTGGATTTCTGTAAAATATCTCAAACATGTTGGTGAATGTGCTGGATCCGATCAATGAACTGGGTGGATTTGTTAGCTTTTGGTGGAGCACGGAACGATTCAGTCGAGGTGTTAGCCAGGGTTAGTGAAACATCCATGGGGCCCAATGGTTGGAATCCCAACCCCACCTGAAAGGGTATATGGCCAGTTGAGCTATGCAGGGCTCGATTGTAGCTATGTTGAACATAGGGAATAGTCTCATCCCATGTGCGGGGGTTCTTGGAATTGTACTTGTGAAGGATATGTATGATTATCCAATTGATGACCTCAGTTTGGCCATCTGTTTGGGGGTGGAAGGAAGTGGATTTGGTGAGCTTGGTATCCAGCAGTGACCAGAGGCTAGATGAGAATGTGTTGAGGAACCGACTCTCCCGATCTGAGACAATGGTTTATGGGATCCCAAAGTGTACCAAGACATGCTCAAAGAAGATCTTGGCAGTGGCCTCTACGGTGATGTTCTTCTTGCAAGCGGCCATAATCGCCATCTTGGAAAAGCGATCAACAACCACAAAAACACTGTCATTGAACCTCTTGGTGGACGGGAGGATCGACATGTAGTCCATTGAGATGGATTCCCATGACTTGTCAGGGGTAGGCAGAGGGGTGTACAGGCCCTGTTTCTTAGTGGTCGGTTTTGAAATAGCGCAGGTGGTGCAGGACCTAATATACTTGCTGACATTCTGTCAAAGTTTCGGCCAGTATATATGTTTCTGCACATTGCCACTGTCTTTTCGACGCCAAAGTGTCCTACCACTCAACTGTAGTGAGCTTCCCAAATCAACTTCACGCACTCGCTTGATGGAACGCATAGATGGCCCAAACGACACAACAACCTATCCTGAAGATGGAAATTAACGACCACTGAGTTTTCTCCCAACATTTAGTAGGTGGTGGAGAAGTCGGGGTCTATCTCATAGAGGTGGGGCCATCCGAAGGTCTCATGGCCACAAGAATCTAGCATCATGGTGAGTGTCACGACTGGAGGTCGGTTGAGGAAATCAACAACTTGGTTGGTACTTCTTGTTTTATACTTGATGTTGAGGTGGAACTATTGTAAGTATGTGGACCACTTCTAATGGCGGTCATTCTGCAATTTGCCTTGGGTCTGCATGAACTATAGTGGCTTGTGATCAGTGTGGATGACTGTCTCCTTCCCCAGAATCTAGTGTCTCCATTGGCGGCAGGCTTACACAATGCAATACATTTGTTTGTCATAAGTAGGGTACTTACGGACAAAATCTAATAGTGTCTCACTATGATATGCTATGGGGTGGCTGTGTTGAGTGAGAACGGTGCCCACAACATAGTATGAAGCATTTGTCTCGATATCAAAGGGATGTTGTAGGTCTAGTAATGAAAGTATCGGGGATGAGCACAAACAATGTTGGGTCAGGATCCACACAAATTTTTCCTTACCACCACCCTTGGTTACTTGGCTGAGGGCCCATGCGATATGAGAGAATCCCAACACAAACCTGCAATAGAAATTGGCGAGGCCCAAGAAGCTCTGAAGCTCAGTGAGTGTGGTTGGGGCTAGCCACTCATGGAGGACCTAGATCTTGGTTGGATCCACATTCACACCATGTTGATCAATGATGTAGCCTAAGTAATGTATCCTGTCCATGTCGAAGGAGCATTTTTCCAAGTTTGCATATAGTTTGTGTTGTCGCAGGGTGTGCAGAACCTGCTGAATATGTTGAAAGTGTTCCTTCCAAGTCTTGATGTAGATGAGGATGTAATCTAGATACACCACTACAAAATTACTAGTGAAAGGTCACAGGATATCGTCCATCATCCTCATAAAATTTGTTGAAGCATTTGTCAAACCAAAGGGCATGACCAACCATTCAAAAAGACCTTCTTTTGACTTGAATGCGGCCTTCCATACATCTGTTTGTTCTATTGGGACTTGGTGGTATCCATACTTCATATAAATATTACTGAAGTATTTGGCCCCTGTGAGATGATCAAGGACGTCGTTGATTCGGGGAATCAGTTACCGGTTCTAGACTGCGAATTTATTCAAGGCTCGGTAATCAATGCAGAGTCACTAGGTCCCGTATTTCTTTTGCACTGGTACAATTAGGCTCCCACAAGGTGATGATATGGGACAAATGTGCCACTTGTGGAGAAGTTCTTGGATCTACCTCTTGATCTCCTTGTTTTCTAATAGAGAGCGATAGTAGACCGGCCCATTGGGTAGTGGTGCGCATGGGGTCAGATTGATGGGATGCTTGACCTGGCAGTGTAGAGGTACCCTAGTAGGAGAGGAGAAGATATCTTAGTATTCTTCCACGACCTTATCCACTTGCTTCTGTTGTGTGGAGAGATCGACCATGGAGGACCTGGATGTGGCTACGATCTTTCGCTTACTCTGAGAGTGAATCACGAAGAATACAAATTTTACGGTCTGAGAGATGATCTTCCTGCATTGATTGGCAGAGATCAAGGAAATAACACTAGGAGGGACTGCCTCGGGTATCCTGTACAATTTCTTGTTCAAAGTAATAATAACACTACAAGGAATAGACTCATATACAACATGATGTTTCCATAAATAAGGTTGGCCCAAAAGAACATTAAAAACTTCGAGAGGATCAACATCACACAATACCTCATCTTTGAAGGGATTGATGTCATATGACAGTCGACATTGTTGGCTGACATGGAGATCGCTTCCTTGGTGGAGCCATCCAATGGTGTAGGGTTTCAGGTGCGGAGTTGTCGGCAGGGCCAGCTGCTTGATGACCTCTACTGATATGGGGTTCTTCTAGCTACCATTATCAATGATGAAGTGCAATGGTGTGCCCTTTACCCACATCTGGGAATGGAAAAGGCACTCGCCTTCTTCTGGCTTGTCTGGTTCACCAAGTTGAAGCTTGTTGGTAGCAACGGTGGCACTGGGTTCCGCGTCAATGATCCGTCTTCCCCTTTATGGTTCTGACTCAGAGTCAGAATCTGCATCTGATTTAGAGGCCTTCACTTCGGCCACTAGCAACTACTTTGAGTGACAATCAATAGTGTTATGCCAAGGGCTCTTATGGAAGTCGCACCACTTCCCGATATCCTTCTTTGTCTTTTCGGTGTCCTTATTTTCTTGTGGCTTGGACTGGTTGTCCTAATATTGTCCATATTTGTTTTTTCCTTTGTTCTGTAGGTTGGGGACACCCTTTCCTGGTTTTTGCTACAAGGGGTTCCCAGGCCCAAATTTTCGCGTCTTGTTTTTGAGCTTTTGCTTGATTTTGACATCATATCGATAGGCCGCGCCCAAGGACGAGATGTCCATAAATTCCATTTTAGTATGGATGTATATATGCAGAGCACCGTGATACTTGAGCATTAGATGTCGCTCTAAATCTTTGATACCCATCTTGGTGCGTAGGGTATGGAAGATATTTGTGAAATCTGGCACTACTTGGTCTCTTTCTTGCCGCAGTGTGGTCCATTTGGTATACAGGTCGTCATAACTTTCGACAGGGTAGTATTGTTACTTAATAGCATCCCTGAAGGATTCCCAGGTGGTCATGACTGTAAATAATGGGGGTTCCTTTGTTTCCTTTTTCTCACGGAAAGTTTCCCACCAATCTTTGACATGGGGAACGACTTTGAGGAGCGCAAAAGTAATTTTTTCTCTATTTGAAAAGTTATGGACAAAAAAATACCCTTCTAGTAGATTCAACCACTTGTATACATCATCTACATCTATCTGAACTTCAAATATAGGAATATCGAAGTTGATTTTCACCTTGAAGGGGGCGGCGCCTCTGCTCGAAGAAGATGCATCACTTGTTGTTAGTCGCTGAAGGATTTGCACGAAACTATCCATCATCTCATTCCTCTGTTGCGTGAGGGATTCCTCAAGCAACATTTTGAAAGGATATCCTGTCTCGTCATATTTCTTTTCTCCTGCCATGAGAGGTTGTTTGGTGTGCGAGAGCTTTTGTCCTCAAGAGAAACAAGCTCGAGACACAATTCTTTGTACCCTGATCTCGTTGGGGACATGCATTAAGATGACAAGGAGCAGACTGCTCTTATACCATTGATCCAGATTTTATGAGCAAAATGAAATGAATACAGATTATTAAAAGATGCTTAACACAGAATAACAGAGATACAATAAAACTGGTTTTCTATTCAATAAGGAAATAAGCTGAAACTGTAAAATGCAGTGGAAAACAAGCTTGTTGGAATGCTAGCGGCTTATCTCTAAGAAGAGATGTGACGACTTCACTCACTCACAAGAAAATCATTATAATGAGACTTTGAAATCCTTTTTACAATAAAAAGGAACGTCGAATCCCGTAGACATCCAAAAAACTAACCCTAGGAGATGAAGCGCCAAAAGTCACATGGGTCCCATTTGGGTAAGTTAGTACATCAACTTCCTAGGATCGTAAATTTTGTATACGATCTTCATTTTAGGTGCACGACATCCCATTGGAAAGGTCTATCCAAAGACTACACATTTTTTTGCACTCTATCGAAGGGAAGTTTTGACTATGGTGAGCCCTAAAAACATTGTTTAGGACCTCAAAACGGCCCCGCAAGTCAGGGACCTGAAAAACTAGGAAAAAAAAACTGCCAAACTCGAAAACTACCAAAATGAACCAGTTGGAATAGGTGGGAGGCCACCGAAATCCATATGGATCAACATCGGCCTCAGCTTGATTGTTAGAGGCTTATCCAAGATTCCATGAAAATGTGGACTCGGTGATTCCTCTAGGGATGAAGATCACCCCACCCGCTCCGACCACCTTGGGGTTATGCTTAGAGGCTCCATCAAAACAAAGGATATGAGAGGATTGGGACTATTTCCATAGGGAGAAATTAGAAGATGAAAGTTGAAGCAGCTAGGATGATTAGGGAAGTTGTTGGACAAAGGAAGTCACTCAGATGGAGAATTTTTTAAACCATAAAGACTCCCAATAATCTAGAATTTGTGGGGATGAGTTGAGCTACTTGGTGTTTAAGTGGTCCAACAAAAGAGAAATAGATTTTATAGCCATAGATCTAGGCAGAGGCTTGACCTCCAAAAAAAGAGACCAATTTTGGGCCAACTAGAGTTTCCAACAAACAAATTTGGGAAGGGACATTTAGAATCCTTTGAACAAAGGTTTGTTAAGAAATAATCCCAAATATGTGGACTAGTAGCATCCTATGAAATGATCCATAGAAGAAAACCAAGAAACTCTGTGACTAATACTTTGCAAGAGAAGTTTCCATACAAACCTATATAAATGAAATTCTAAAAATATATGAGCATAATATTCAGAAGAGAAACCACAAAGGATCCACCTAGAGGGCCCTTGAGTACCCCACTTTCACAAAATTTTCCATGTGAGAATATTTCCATGCAATAAAGTCCAACAAAATATGCTAACCTTAGGGAGACCATCGAGATGCCAAATGCTTGCTTCGGGAGGGAGTGTCACCTATGAGAGATGAATCTCATAACCTTTTTGAACTGAGTTATCTTGCGATCCACAACCCCTAGAGTCTTTGATTTCCAGCTGGCACAGGGCACATCCACTTAAACAAAGGGTGAGAGGATAGGAAATATCTTGAAGGTTATCCAAGACCTCCCCAAAATCCCAACCAAGACAAATACCGGAGGACAATACCATACTGAGATATCAAAGAGAGTAAATTTCCCATTATCTTCTAACCAAACTTTCAACGGTAGGAAGGATTTATCTAAGAGAAGTGGGGGGTGCCCCATAATACTGGCATGCTCAATATTGATCTTTTTTCCATTTTCGGGAATCCAAGACAAATGAATTTGGAGTAGGGTAAGCGAGGCTTTAAGAAGACACTAGATTTGGGACACATTTTGGACATCAGGCACTTGGTCCAAGCAACGAACCCTTGATCCATTCAAGTATTTGTTGAGAAAGACTTTTCCCACCAATCTTGCTTTCTTGTTATAATACTCCATAATAATTTAACACTGAGGGAAATTTTCATTAAAGAAGCATCCTTGATCCCAAGACCCCCATTGCATTTGGGAGCTCTAACAATATTCCAATTCACTAAATGAAATATTTTTTTGTTAGATCTTCTACCTTGCAACATAAACCTTCAAAGCTCTTGAGAGAGGGCCAACTTTACACTAGCAGAGGTGATCATAGAGGAAAATTGGAATATTGGGAAGGAAGAACAAACTGATTTTACCAAAACTAGTTGACCTGTTGAGTTAATCCATTATGTGCCCCACTGGGTGATTTAGACTTTATATTAAAGAGAGTATGCTCCCAGGCAGGTGATGAGAGGGCTCAAAGGTAGATGGGGATGCTGAGATATTTGAAGGATTGCCAATTTTCCTTGAAGGATAATTGAAGGATTCTAGCGATTGCAACAGATAATCTGGAGTTAATGTTCCACGTGTACATCTAGATTTTAGCAAAATTAATGATCCCTCCTGAAACCATGGTGAAAAGGTCTAGTGAATATTTGAATCAAGAGGCAATCATGGTGTAGGCGCCTCCAATCATAAGAGTGTCATCAACAAATTGGGAGTGGTTAATTCTTTTTTCCCTTTCAATGATTTTGATACTTGAAATAATCCCCACTTTTCTCTCAGAGTCAAGTCTCTTTCTCAAAGCCTCTGCCACAAAAATATACAGTAGTGGGGAGAGAGGACATCCCTGATGGATACCTCTAGTGTCCTTGAAAAATGAATATGGCATGCCTACCATTAGAGGGGAAATACAAGGCTTGCTGATGCAGGATGAGATCCATTGAATACAAGCCTCCTCAAAGTTGAATTTGTGAATAAATCCAAAGAGGAAGTTGTGTATGACCCTGTCAAAGGAATTAAGCATGTTTATCTTAGTGATCATCCCCTTTCCCCATGTGATCTTTTGGAATGGATAACTTCTTGGACTAGGATAATGTTATCCATTATATGTCGTTTTCCACCAAAACTCCCTTGATTGGAAGAAATGATCATGGGCGGAAGGGATTTGATTCAATTGGAAACAATTTTAGAGATAATCGTATATGAGACATTGCATAGTGAGATCAAAATGAATCTAAAAAAGGAGGAGGGGTTAACTTCTTTTGGAATCAAGGCAAGGAAAGCGAAGTTAGTGTTTCCCCCTATTTGGTGAGAGAGGTGAACATACCACACCATCCTAATGAGATCAAACTTAATTATATGCCAACAACGTTTGTAGAAATGGGTTGTGAATCCATTTGGTTCTGGGGCCTTATCGAGATCCATTTGAAGGATCACCCCCAAAACCTCCTCCTTTATAATGGCACGGTTTAAGTCATCTTTATTCTCATAGGTGACGATGGAAGGGATTTTTTCTAGTATCATGTCTTTGTAGTCATGTTCCAACCTTCCTAATTCTTTGTATAGGCTCTCAAAATGCCTATATGAAACATTCTTGATTTAGTCAAACGCGTTGAGGACTCCCCCCCTGGATGTTATTTTCTTAACATTATTTTTCCTGAGTCTGACTTTAGTTTGCCGATGGAAGTACTTTGTGTTTTGATCCTCTATTTGCAACCATAGGCTCCTAGAATTGAGCCTCCATTGCCTTTCCTCATCCCTTAAATATCGCTAATAAATTTGAAAAGTATGATGTTCTTCTTCAAGCAGAGCTTGGGTAACCTGTTCTTTTTCCAGTTTCCCTTGCAATTCTTACAAATACTTGAGGAGGCCACTAATTTTAACCTATGAAGGTCGAAATGTTTCCTTGGCCCAATCTTTGAGGGCTGATTTTGCATTTTCCATCTTTTTCTCCCATATATGCACTGGGGACCCATAAATCCATCGGCACCAAGAAATCAAGACCAGATCAAGAAAGGATGGATCATTGATCCAAATGGGATTGAAATGGAAGGGAATGGGGCCTTGATAAAAAAAGATCTAAGAGGAGGATACCAATAAGACAACGATCAGAAGTAGCCCGAGGGAGAATCAGGGAGGACAAGGAGACGATTTCATCAAAAAATAAGGAACTAACCATGAATCTGTCAAGCATGGCAACAATGTGACTAGGGCCAATTCATTTATTAGACCTAGTGAAGTTGCCTTTGGATGGTTTTATATCAACTAAGTCAAGGGAAGACATTAATTCTTCCAATTTTTCTCTGGAGGGATCGCGTACAATATTGCCCCCTTTCTTTTCTTTATGGGTAAGAGTGGTGTTAAATTCATAATTTTTGACATCACTGATAACATTTCTGTAATAAATTTTGACTAACAAATCATGTTTTTACCTAAAAATTGTTGTAAAGAATAATTTTTGACTAAATTTTCCATGTAAGTTTTGACTATAAGTTTAATAATTATTTTGAGATGACAAATTTTGACTAGATTATGGACTATATTTTCAACCTATATTAAAAATATTGGTCGAAAATTAGATTGTAATAAAAGTAACAAAACTTCATATATATGAAGAATTTTACCTTGTAATAATTTTTCAATGAGTTTTACTCTAAAATAAAACTTACGAGTGTAATAATTTTAATTCAATATAATTAACAAAAAATACTTACATGAATGTAGAGAACGCATCTTCCCATTTTGAAAATTTCCATATATCATGTAACGTTCCCAACCACCCAGGTTCTGCCACGCCACACAAAACTCTCCCTTTTTACAGCTCTGATACCATAATGTAATGTTCTTCAACCCAACCAAGGGACATTACGGTGCATAATACACATAAAAATGAAATTTATGCTAACTAAGGTTATTATTTAACTATTAGCCGATTTCCTGTAGCTTACAACTACAAATTTAAAACAGATTTAGCCAATGTGTATAACCATAACACATATACATCTAAAGAATTTCAATAATCAACATGTAATGCAGCTAAGCTACTCATTGTAGCAGCATATAATTCATTCTCATTTACACAGAGTTCATGCACAACAATAACACGTAAATAACTCATCAACAAGATAAAACACTTATCTTTAAACACGAGTTGTGCAACCAGTTGCTTAGGATGGACGTTCCACCCAACAATAGACTGACTGTTCCAAATATCAACATCCATTCACCCCCTAGTTGAGGCTAGTAATCTGCAAAAGAGGGTGGTCTCTCACAGTGCACTTGCAGCTCATAAAACTCATAACCCAACTGATATTCTCCTACAACTATCCCGATTTTTTTTACCAACTCTCTTCCTTCTGACCTTCTCAACCCAAGGAATGCACCATTTTTTTATCGGGGATAACCCAAGGGATATACCATCCATTTATCAGTATTATCCCAAGGAATGTCCCATTCGTTTATCAGTGTTTTTCTGGCACATGTAACTAGGAATCTCTCAGCTGGGAACTCAAAGAAACTTGATGCTAGGAAAATTACCAGCAAACCAACAACAAACACTTGTTGTTACAGTGAAACTCACTCCAGAGTCCAGTCTTCATGCTTAACAACTTGGCTCTTCAGTATTCAAATCCAAATACGTTCCATCTTTCTCTAGAATTCGTTCTCCATGGGTGCACCCTCTCCCAACTCTCTTCTTTTTCTCCCGCACAAAATATTCCTTCCCCTAATTGTTGTCCCAACCCATATGAATTTCCTCCCTTTGGCTTGTTTTTCTTGATTTACACTCTTCCCTAAGATGATTGTACTCAACCCCCATGTGCCCAATAACTCTAGGATGTGACCATTCACAACTACCCTCTTACATGTATTCAATGATTGGATTTGGGAAGACTCAATCAAAAATTGGAAGATTCATATACAATTAGCAAGTTTAGGAAAATGGGTTGAATTAATATACATGGATAATTCCCCCTTTGACACCTCTAGACACTTCTCCCACTTGTGGATTAATTCAACCCCCATCTCTTGTCCATCTCCCCTTAGTAGTTGGCATCACATTTTAATATTAAAACATAGAGATACAATTCACATATTAAATCGCTTGGTCATAGCCACATATTATATCCACATAAGCATTAATTAAACTAGGGATTATAACAGGGATGTTATAGTCCCCCTCCCCTACAATTCTGCGTCAGCCTTAGAAATAAAAATTCTGCAATTTAACAACTCCAACAACATCTCCAACCATCAATATCCTATTCGTCTCAACTCGTCGACCTAAGGAATGCACCATTAATTTACCATGGTTAACCCAAGGGATGTACCATTCGTTTATAAAGGCTAACCCAAGGAATGATCCATTCATTTACCAATGTCCCCAACACAGTTGGCTAGGACTCTAAGATGTGGTTCCAGAACTCTAGCTTTCCAAAATGGAGTCTTGCATTCTTCCTTCTTCAAAATTTTCAAAAATTTGCAGGTACTCTTCCTGCATGTTTTCTTCATGCTCCCATGTAGCATCTTGAGGACCGTAGCAATTCCATTGAACATTTACCATCCCTATGGATTTGTTCCTGAGCACTTTGACTTTTCAGTCTAGGATGCATATTGGCTCCACTCAGAAATCCCCTTCGTGTTCCACCTGGATCACATTCCAATCAATTATATGGTTAGGATCATGTACATACTTATTTAATAATGATACATGAAATACATGATGCACTCTCATGAATGTAGGAAATGCTAGCATGTATGCAACTAGACCTATATTTTCTAATATTTCAAAAGGTCCACAATATCTTGCTGCCAACTTTGGGTAACTTCCTAATCTTAGCGAACTTCTCTTTGCCTTCACTTTCAAAAACACATGTTCTCCCACTTTAAAATATTTGAAAACTCTATTCTTGTCTGCATAACTTTTCTACCTATCCCAGGAAGCCTTTAAATTCAATTTTATCCTTGTCATTTACTCTTCCATTTCTTTCAACAAATATGTCCCAACGACTGCTCTGTATGCTGGATTATCCCAACTCACTTGAATGTTACATTTTTTGCATACAATGCTTCAAATGGACTCATTTTCAGTGAGGCCTAATACCCATTATTGTAGGAAAATTCAACTAAATGAATATAATCTTCCCACTTTGATGGTTGATCCATTACATACATTCTTAGTATGTCCTCAATTATCATGTTAGTCCTTTATGTTTTCCCATACGACTCTGGA
>JASDQU010687928.1:94610-106622 GCA_032191745.1 Picea mariana
TATGGGTAGTTATCAATGACTCATCAGTTGCCAGGGGGACATACCATAACAATTGTAGAAATCATATATATATATATATATATAACATTTTTTTTTATAAAATACACATTAATATTATTGATAAGAAAGTAAGATAAAATTGATATGCATATGGGACAAAACCCTATGACATTATTATTAACTTATAATATATTACATGAATAACATTTTTTTATAAAAAAAATCTATATTAATATTATTATAACAATATTAATAATGAAGATGAAAAAAGATGTCACTAAGGTTATATGTGTGATGGAATGATGCTCTAATCTTTGTTTTACCAATATAAATTCATCTTAACTCCAGATTTATCATGTGTTGAGAGTGATCAATCTCCTAAGGTGAAAACATTTCCTCAAGTTTTTTGAATTTAAAAAAAAAAATCACCTTGAGAGACTTAATCTCTTTGGACTGATGATAAATTCAAAGTTAAAATGGATTTACACTAGTTCTTTGTGTGTGTGCATGTGTGTGTCAACTCCATATTGAACATAGACGGAATTATGCATCTTCTTCATACTAAGTAGCATGACATTGAAATGTTTTAACAATAAGAAAATTATATATATATATATATATATATATTGCAATACATTGAAATATTTCATTTGTTATCAATATTTTTTTTTTAAATGAAACATTTTTGTGATCATGAGATGTAGAAAACAACTAGAATAAGGATTTGTTTACTTTCAATTACTTTATATATATATATATATATATATATATATATATATATATATATATATAGTTGATATACAAATAATTTTATTTATGACCCTATATTGAAATATTTTTTTCATTTTTCTTTTGTTTTAATATTATTTGTCAACTCCATATTAAACATAGAAAGAATTACATATTTCCTTCATACTAAAATATCAAAAACACCTTTCAACACAACTAAATAACTTATCTTAATCTTATATAAAATATTAATAATAAATAAAATATTTTTCTACATCCCACACAATTCTATCACGAAATATATCATCAAAATTATGTGTGAAGTCTTTGAAAAAATACAAATCATTATAAACGATAACTTTTTACTATAACTTCATCTAAATATAAAAAACATCTATTACATGATTAATTATATTGTGGACCAAAGAAAAAATACAATTTATTTTCCGCATGGAACAAAGAAAAATTACAATTTATTTYACGATTAACCATCGACCACAAAATACAAGTAATTACAGGRTTGGACAACAACGTATGTAACACGTTAGGAATACCACCATGGTGAGTAATCCTAAGGACGTCCACTGAAAAAAGAGAGAGGTTATAACACTTTTGAAAAGAGTTGGGAATACCACCATGGTGAGTAATCCCAAGGACGACCAATGAAAAAAAGAGAGGTTAGAACACTTTTGAAAAGGTGTAGATTTTTAAGATCCATTTAGGGTTCCATGTGATGTGATCAATGATTGAGAGTTGGGAGCACCAAAAGGAATAATGTACTAGCGTTGAGATGGGAAGAGATGTTGTAGGTGAGAGGGTACTTTTATATTGTAATCCACCGGTGAGTTGAGTGACATGTTAAGAGTATATAGCTACTTTTGATATTGTAATCCATCTCTGACCAATGAGAGAGGCACAACATGGATAGAGGATTGGCAATTCTATGGGAGCATTAAAAGGACACGTTAAAATTCAAAAGCCAAATGATTCAACATGGAACTATTTCTTTTTAATAACTAGTTTTAAAGTTTGTTTTGGCAAAATGAAGATCTTGAAGGTACCCATCATGATATGGCTCTCTTTGCCTTATTGGACATTTGTTCATGATACAGATAGGTTTGTCTTATTGGGTACTTGTTTTTTTAGTATTTATGGAACATGAACTTCACCCTTGTTTTGCTTTTTCTTTTGTAAGTTTAATTTTGATGGGGGCTTTAAAGGTGATTTGGGTTGCATGGGATCAAGTGTGTTATTTGAGATAAAAAGGATTAACTAATAACATGTTTCTTGGTCAYTAATAATATTTAGAAACTTTGGCTTGTTCACAGGGTATTAAAATATTTATGGCCTACGAGTTTTGGTGCTTTGTGATAGAGGGTGATTTCTAAGTGATTATTCAAAATTTTGAGTTAGTTTATCAAAAGGTGAAGGAAACTATTGAGTTGCAAAACAATTAGARAATACTTATGCTTTTTTGAGCTATTAAGGTTTCATTGAATAATTTTTAACATGTCACATTCCACCGTATTTGACATGTTAGGAATGTTGTAGCAGATAAGTTAGTCAACGTAGTCATAGATTCTAGTAAGGGTCAACAAAAGCATTGGGTCACATGAGAATATTAATTGTTCCCTCCATGCTTTAAGCACCAATGGTTATCCATTTGGTATGAGGTATAATATTTTGGTTTCGACCCCTAGATTATCTTAGACCAAATTATGTGCCAATTATAAATAAGTGGATATAATGATGGGAATCAAGCCCCAAGAGTTAGCTCAAGTGGTTTTGAGCTAGACGTGAAGCTATTCCCAGTGGAAGAGGTCACGGGTTTGAATCTCTTGTCCCCCCTTGGGGTTAGGCCTGCCACGGACATCGGGGCCGATGATTTACCCCGCTTACCATCCACGAAGTGGGGAAGTAATTGGGGGTTTCCCGTGAGATATTACCTCGGAAATTTTTTTTGATGGGAATCAAGTTATATAAATGATCGCATGTGTAAATGGTGTAAATGTTAGTATGAATTCCTAATGTAGAGCTCAAGGCCAAGGCCTCACTAAAGAATGTCTAGGGACGTGTTTTTGATAAATATGTTTTCTATATACTATGAGGAAGGCTTGCCATGGTATTTTCAATAAATGTAAATATTGTTTTGAAAATCAATATCAAGGTCTAAGGCTCATTGTGAAAGAGCATGAGAGGGTTATGAGTCCACTAGAGGAGAAGCGAAAAAGGGGTCCAAGGGGTTGATAAATAATCCTAAACTTCTTAAGTTGCTTGAGTCTCCTAATGCTCATCTTTTCACCGTGTGCCTTATTAAAGACCCCAACCACTAGTCATTGAATGTAGGTGGTAGTTGGCGGGGAAATCCACCTTCCTTGGTTATGCGAGTATGGGGGTTGTGTACAAGTCTAGAGGAATGTAACAGATTCCATCCCCATAGGGATTCGATTCTCGAACCTCATGGATATTTAGACCATCCCTTTTCTTGTGCACTCATCCCTCTTGTAAATTCAAATTGATCATTTATATCGGTTTATTCTACTATATTTGATGCTATGCATTCTAATGCTAGACACTATAATTCAAACCTGTGAGTAACCAAGGAGAGTTGAGGCAGGGAATATTATGAACCTGAGAAGAGAGATGGAAGGTTGTAGAGGAGTACATAGGCTGGGATGATAGGAAACCACCCTCATTTCCCTATAGATAGTTTCTCATTAAGTGCTCAATAATTATGATTAAAATTTGTTGGGTTTTATTGAATGCAGACAACAAACTCATTCTACAAACATTGAAGAGTACTAGAGGGAAGAAATTTCCAAAGTTTTGTTCAATGATGAAGGGAATATCTTTCTTGTGTTGTGTGGGGTAGTGGAATGGAGTTCAATGGCTAGGATGGATGGCTGGCTACCTGGAGTGTTTTGTGGTGAACAACTTGGCTAAGCCTAAGAGTGATTAGATTGGGTGAGTGACCTAAGTGTCCTAGACCAAGTTTCCTTCTCCCTAGTTGTTCCTCATAGCCCATCTTGGGGGTGGCATCCATAGAGGATTACTTGCATACTGATAGGCCTTTGTCAAAGTCGAATTGGTAACTTCAGTGACCATTTGGCCTTCCTTTTATTTATTTTGAAGCATCCTTTTGAATAGTTGGAAGACATTGATTTCATTCAAAGTATTGCATTCAAATAGGCCAAAGGCCTTTGACATCGAAATCAGGGCATTGGCCCAATGGCCTATCAGGGGATTTCAAAAGATGTGTCTTGAAATGAATCTAACGACCTATCAAGGGTGTTAAAATGTGTTCCTTCGAATTGGCCAAATGGCCTATCGTGAGTATTCAAATTTTGTTCTTTCTAATTGGCCTAATGGCATGTCGAGGGAAATCAAATGTTGTTCTTTTGAATTGGGCCAATGGCTAATCAAGGATATTTGAATGTTGTTCTTTCAAATTTTCCCAATGGCCTATCAAGGAAAATCAAAAGTTTTTCTTTCGAACTACTTCAATTATGGCTTATTGAGATCATTCGCAATATGATCTTTTGAATTGACTCGATGGCCTATTGGGAGCATTCGAAAGTTGTTCATTTGAAAGTTCCAAATGGGATATTTTCTTTCGATCAATTGTATCTTCAAAAGAGATTTGATGGGACCATTGAGCTTGTTGCAATCTTCCAAAGAGTCTCATTGGTCTATCAAACAAGTACTTCGAAAGTGGTCGATGGCCATATTTCTAAGAAGCTCAATGGTCTATCGACTAGATATTTCTAAAGTGGCCATCTCGATGATCTATAAGGGGAATATTTTGAAAGCGACCAATGACCATCTTTGAAAAAATCCAGATGGATTTTCCATCAAGAAAATCTTTCAAAAGGGGGGGATCTTTTGAAAAAGGTCGATGGCCTTTGCTTGTGTATTAGGATCATCTTGAAGAAGGGCCCAATGTGATCTCTCAAATAGGATAGATGGGTTATTTGGAAGGGAATCAATGGTCTAGATATGCATATGTTTGGAAAGAGCTTCATTGGGATCTTTCAAAGAGGCCCAATGGGTTATTTGAACACGGCTCAAGAGTATGTATTGTGTATGAATGAGCTAAGGTAATATCCTTTGAAGGGTAACCCGATACCAAATCATTYAAATTGGCATCACAAGACATTAGAAAGGGGATTAATTTGAATGAAGAGGAATTAAGTAACCCCAAAGGGACAAGATTAGTGGGAAAATATTTAAAAAAAAGGTGCCCCTCATCCTCAATAAGGCTATTAAGGGGGATGKATATGTGGCATGAGGGGTGATCAAAAGTGCTCTACTTGTTATGTTTACTTCCATGCCATCAATGATTTATGTACACATGGTTCTCAACTTAGGTTCTTACTACAAAGGTGGTGTAAGGAACAACATCATAATGTTTCTATGTGATTCACAGTCTTTCGCCCTTATATTTTTTTGCCAATAAAGTTTAGTCTGAGTATGGACAATTACATTATATTTTTGAGGTTGTTTTGTCAAATCAATTTGGAATACTATTGTCATTGTTTAGAATTTCAAGTAGTCTTGTATGCAGTTATTGTATACAACACTTGCATCACTTATTAGCAATTGGCATCCCCTTTGACATAGCTAGGGAAAACTCTTTTTCTAGATCACATGATGTATCTTCTAGATCATTATGATTTCATGATTATATGAGATCCCCGCACATGATTAAAACATAGTACATATATCTATGTAAATGTTTTTTTATATATCAATGGGAGCATTCAAAATATTTTCATTTGAAAGTGCCTAATGGGATATTTTCTTTTGATTGGGTATATCTTCAAATGAGGATCGATAGGCCCAATGAGCTTGTTGCAATATTTTGAAGAGGCCCATTGGTTTATCGAGAAAATATTTTGAAAGTGGTCGATGACCATGTTTCTAAGAAGCCCGATGGTCTATCAAGTGGATATTTCAGAAGTGGCCAACCTAATGGTTTATCGAGTGGATATTTTGAAAGTGTCTGATGACCATCTTTGAAAATAGCTCGTTGGATTTGTTATTAGGGAAATTATTTGAAAGGGGGAGATCATTTGAATAAGGTCAATGGTCTTTGCTTGTGCATCATGATCATCTTTAAGAAGGGCCCAATGTGATCTCTCAAATAGGATCGATTGGTTATTTGAAAGGGACTTGATGGCTTGGATGTGTGTGTGTGTGTGTGTGTGTGTGTGTGTGTGTGTGTGTGTTTAAAAGAGACCCGTTGGGATCTTTCAAAGTGACCCACTGGGTTATTTGAACATGACTCAATGAGTATGTATTGTGTTCAAATGAGCTAAGGTAAGATCCTTCTAAGGGTAACCCAATACTAGATCATTTGAATTGGTCTGATAGAAGTTTAGAAAGGGGATTAATTTGGATGAAGGGAATTAAGTAACCCCGAAGGGAAAAGATYAGTGGAAAAAGATTAAAAAAAAATGTCCCTCTTTCTCAATAAGGCTATTGATATGACCCCAAGGGGGGGATATATGGGGTTAAATGTATATGATATGACCCTAATGGGGGGCATATATGGGGTTAAATGTACATCTAATGTGYAAATATATATGTAATAGTGTCAAACTAATAGTAAATGGGCCTCAAGCATAGTGTGTGAATAGGTATATATAGAAATCATGTATTCATTATTGAGAGGATGTGAATCGTGATATATGAATGTATTTGGGTATTTGGAGGAGGTTCTCCTATTCTTTAAGGAGTTATTGTTTAACTCATTTATCACATATATATTGGAGTTGTGCTCCACGCTCACATTGTTGTACATGGCGTGTACTTCTGGTTTATTATGATATCTTAAGCATTTGGAACATAACAACTATTGAGGGGGATGGACATGTGACATGAGGGGGGACCAAAAGTGCTCTACTTGTTAGCTTTACCACCATGCCATCAATGATTTATGTACACATGGTTCTCAACTTAGGTTCTTACTACAAAGGTGGTGTAAGGACCAACATCATAATGTTTCTATGTGATTCACTATCTTTCACCCTTATATTATTTTTTCAATAAAGTTCAGTGTGAGTATGGACAATTCTATTGTATTTCTAAGGTTGTTTTGTCAAATCAATTTGGCACACTGTTGTCATTGTTTAGAATTTCAAGTAGTCTTGTATGCAATTATTGTAGGTGAACCTTCAATGGAATTTTTTAGGTGGAATTTGTTAGATTGTGAGTCCCTAGACAATCACAAAGTTCGAGAGCACATTGATATGAGTTGTAAACTAAGGTGTTATCATGATCCACTAATGAGTTGTCAGTGAGATCTAGATCTGGTCAATCTATGTACTATAAATTCATATAATCATATCAATACAATGTGTATTAGAATGGCTTAAGTCATTTTCCGCCATATTTTCTCTTGTCTTTCTTGAGTTCAATTCTTAACATGGTATTAGATTCATATCATCATATCAATACAATGTGCATTATAATGGCTTAAGTCCTTTTCTGCCATATTTTTTCTTGTCTTTCCTTAGCTCAATTCTTAACATGGTATTAGAGCCATGGTGAAGAGAGATTGATCAGAGCTTCTTGAGTCTTCAGGACTTGGTAGCACCATGGTAGTTTTCCATGGAAGATGAAGAGATGTTTATGTTGAGAAACATTTGAGTGGTATGTATTGTCTCATTTTGGAATCAGATCTAAATTTTTTTCTATTGTCTAATGGCTCATATATAATACTTAGATATAGCCCCATGGGATAGCACAATTCATGAGACATGCACACACTCTTAGTACGGGGAGGTCACGAGTTCATGCCTTGTGTCCCTGGGGTTGTGGTTTAGCACCCTTACCATCCATGAACGTGGGGAAGTATTGGTGAGTTTCTCGCGCCTGTTGGTAGCAATCTAACATCAGCATTGGCGATGCTTTCATGAAATTTTCAATGTGGCATGGCTCGATGTCATTTCATTTGCAAGAGTGTGATCTGTTTGCAATGATGTGATCTATAGTGCATTCAGTCCACCATCACGAGTCCAAGCGTGTTGTATTCATATCTAAAAGAAATATGTAGATACTAGTCGAAACCCTCGGCAACGACAATATTGAGGAAGAAGAGGTAAATGAGCGCATTAACTGAGGTCAAAGGAGTAGCTACACGACCTTATTTTTGCAATGCACCAACTGCAGAATCTTCTATAAGCACTTCTAATATATGATCATGGATCAATTCATATGCAGTAAGCCTCTACCCCTTCGTTATAGTTATATGGTCGGTTTTTTTGTGCAAAAAGTAGTTTCCAGCGATCCCTTTGAGTTTAAGGCATGAATGACACCAAGAGATGCCACTAACTCTTCGAATAATTCCTCAAATAGTAGTGACGCCATTTGGCGGTTGAATGCCAATTTATACCTGTAAAACAATGTGGGATTAATCAAGACACCATCTGCATTTTTTACTTCAGGAAGGATAACCCATGAAGGAATCATCACACAAAAAATCCAATGCATTCCCAGAGGCAATGGCAACAGTGAACTCGGCGGGCGTGCATAGCTAGAAAAAAAAATTACCAGCGAAAAAAAAAGAGGAGTGGTGCGACCTTCAAAAGTTGAGGCATGAAATGCATTGGATCTGGATCTGGATTTGGTATTTATAAACTTGATTTGAAAGGCCGAGGCACTGGTTGTTAGCCGAAATAAGAACCCATCCTCTGCGCCAATGATTGTGGAGCGTAGGTAGGCACCGAGTGGATGAAAGAGAATCAAGAAAAAATGGATTGTTTTCCAACTAGGTGTTGCAACTTATCCTTCAAATCATTAATGAAACCAACATGATCCTTGACACTAAGATCGACCATCTTCTTCTAAGCACATATTCCGGTTATTGTCATGAAGGATAATCGTGATTGTAGTCAGAAATAAAAAGCATGTAAAGGAGCAAATTTGTTCATCTAGTCTTTTGAAGCAATTGAATTATAAAAGTTAAAGGATAAACCATTGAATCTAAATTTTTCAAAGGGTAATCATGCCCAAACCTTTCAAGAAAAGTGTTTTTCAAATTAATTGAGAATGTTATTATCAAGATTTGTCTGAAATTTGAATAATGAGGTCAAGTGAAGTCATTGTAATCACACTTTAGGGTGCATGATCGGTAGTACCCGACATCCTAAGGTGACATCAAATCAATAAAAAAGTGCAAGCGAGCGAGTACAAGTGAGTGAGGGAATAATAAGAAATGGGAAAATGAGGAAAACGTTTACAAAACGCCTCTCAAGAAATCAAGGAATTGCAAGAGGACAACAATGAATTACCAAAACAAGTTAAAAATCTTGAGTGGACATTAAGTCAAAAGCAAAAACTAATTGATCACATGGCTGCTACAATACAATCAATAAATGATCTTCGAGATGAAATAGAAATGAAGGATCAATTGATTGATGCACTTCAAATAAAACTAAGAGAAAAACATAATCAAATTGATGACAAGATTGATGTCACATCTACAACAAATAACCTCATACACAAGGTTGATGCAAGTTGTGACACAAAATATCTAATAGAAAACATCGATGCAACATGTGCTACATAAGAGTTCATCCAAATGATTGATGCAACATGTGATACAAATGAGTTCATCCAAATGATTGATACAAATTGTGACACATAATACTTATTGTAAATGGTTGATTCTACTTGTGATAGACATGACCTAATGGTGGATACAAAAGAAACACAAGACATTGATTACAATGGACCAATGAAGAAAAGTCTTGTTGAAAATGAGTAAGGAGAAGTAGCACAACATGAAAGCAACAACACAAAGAAATTTGAAGATACAGAAACAAAAATTCAAGATTTACAAAATGATCTTTCCAAGATGATTTTCAGATCTTGGGAAGAATTAATGTTCAACAAAAATCGACATGGCTTAGGATATGACAAAGGAAATGACTTTCATATCCCATATTACTCCAAACCAGTACATTTTGTGAGTGCGGTATTTCTTGAAGAAGTTAAAAATCTTGATAATAAGTGTCGACATTGTCATAGACTTGGTTACTTGGAGACACAATGTTTTGATCTCCATCCTTGTCTTCATTGTGGGAATACAAATCGTCTCTCAAAAAAGTGTAAAAAGAAGAAGAAGGTTAAGCACATAATTAATTATGGTTGGATGAATTCGTGGAAATCGAATCTACAAGTAAAGAATTTGCATCAATATTACCATCCAATCAAGACAGAGGTAAAGCCACAATTGCATGGAGAAATGACAACAGTCAAAAGATTTCAAACAACTATTCCAGATGATTTTGCTAATGATCCAGGTCCAATTCTAAATGTTCTTTGAAATTCAAACATGAATCAAAGATGGTACTCTCCACGCCTTAAGGGGAGCAAGACATTGATGAAAAAGACACTTTCTTACACATTCAGGGGGGGAGTGAAGATGGTTAGTGGTCATCCAAAAACACCACATTGTTTGAATGAAGATGGTTAGTGGTAATCCAAAACCACCACATTGTTCAAGTAAAGATGGTTAGTGGTCAACCAACAAAACCACCACATTGTTCAAGTAAAGATGGTATTATTGGTTAGTGGTCAACCAACAAAACCACCACATGAAGAATCCATAGCTCAATCTTGGATCCTTTCAACTATGAATGATTGAAGAACATAAAGAATCCAAAGCTCAAGCTTGGATACTCTAAAAAAACTTCAAACTTCTCACCTTGCACCTAACAGGGGGGAATATCAGATATCATTGATGATAGTCCAACTTCAAGATTCAAAGTCCTATAAGTCACAAAAATCAATCAACWTTTGGGAATTCCATCATAAYGAATAGTCTCCTAAAATCAAAAGAATGGSAATGTTYAGACATGGCAATTGTTCACTTCCAGAAGAACTATTCAGATATTAACGGTTTTTYAGGCATATCTTCATTGAAGCTCGGTTCAATAGTTTCAGATTGAAGATGATACCAATTATTGTTTAATATTATTCATACTTGTAATTGAGGGGGGAAGTGTTAGATTGTGAGTCCCTAGACAATCAAAAAGTCCGAGAGCACATTTATRTAAGTTGTAAATTGAGGTGTTGTCATGATCCATTAATGAGTTTTCAGTGAGATCTAGATTTAGATCTGGTCAATCTATGTACTATAATTCTAATCATCATATCAATACAATGTGCATCATAATGGCTTAAGGCCTTTTCTGCCATATTTTGTCTTGTSTTACTTGTGCTCAATTCTTAACATAATTTTAGGCTTCCCAATTAATCATCCATGTATACTTGAATTTCATATAATATTTTGGAAATTTAGAACCCTTGGAACTAATATTGGCCCTTAAATTTTGGGTATGTCCAAGATGGCCCATATTTCTCTTTGACTCCCTAGACTCCTTAACTAGGAACCTTCTTGGTTGAAATCTTGGAAGTCAATCACATATTTTGATGTGGGAAATTAATGAGGTCATCCATAATTATAAAAACCAAGCCTTGATCTATAGATTCAATGTGTTGGGGTTATCATTCTTGATGCCTTTTTAATGAATTCTCCAACTATATCACGTAATGTAAGGTAACAATTTATTACAAAGGATTTTTTATTGTTATTTGTTTCAATCATGGCAATTGTTCAAGGTTTTTGGAAGAAGGACGATGGTTTTAATGTAGACTATGCCTATTTGTCAAACCATGTTTCCCAATTTCAACCTCACTGCAATCTCAATTACCACAACCTTGGTGTGACTGAGACAATAAAATGTCCCCCTCTTCTTATCGATTATGGGAATTAAAGAAAGAATAAACAATACTCTTGACTAGTTTCTTAACTCCAATGTAATCCAAATGCAAAAGGGCATCATTCTTGTTCAATGAATCTACCTAGAACCTTCCCTAAGTCTTGATCTCCCAGATCAGACAATAATAGGGTGATACGATTCCTATTGGATCCATGGAATGGATTTTGAAAACATGGCTTTCAAGAGAAAATATTGTCTCAAGATAGACCATCTGAAGGAAAAAGGGAAAAACAACAAACTAGAAGCTAGAACCACTTGTTGATGTTTAGTAGCATTAGACAGGTACTTCCATATGGGTTTGTGTCAACACATAGGAATTGTCCTGGATGCCTCTCACAATCTTTGGAGATTCACTTTATTAAGTGATTAATAAAGTGAATGTACTTTTGTAATAAAGTGAGATTAATTTAATCAAATGCCTAAGTATTTGACATTAGTAATTAAACTAAATCCTAGCCGTTAGGTATAAAGTGAATGTGAGATTAGATCTCAG
>JASDQU010687928.1:115603-125883 GCA_032191745.1 Picea mariana
ACAAAACATAA
This sequence comes from Picea mariana, assembly GCA_032191745.1. NCBI lineage: Eukaryota > Viridiplantae > Streptophyta > Pinopsida > Pinales > Pinaceae > Picea > Picea mariana. The sequence continues at coordinate 115,615 of JASDQU010687928.1, forward strand.
ATTGAACTGATACAATTACAGGTCGAACAGTAGCTCCTTCAGACTGGGACCTCAGTCCTTAGAAGCACTGCTATTTGAAATTCAGTATATAGAAATGGTAAAACTGCTCAATTTTTTTATTGATTTCGTAGATGGTACAACATTTACAAAAACTGCTAACGCAGAGCAATTCTAAGTTATGAGTTCTTGGGTGCAATTCTTCTATATCTTTTTAAGATCTATTTACCCCTTATATATTACAACAATATGGGTAAATTAAGCTATCCTGAGGATCGAGATATCCTTAGGATTTCTTTACTATTATAAAGTTACAAATATAAGAAACTCAATCATCTTCAAAACTGCCTCGCGCCATACAGTCCTCAACCTCCAATAGCTTACACATCTTCAAGATTTCCCTTACTATCTTGGGTTTGACAATATTTAACCAATCCTGTAATAAAACCAGAAAATTCCAATCATATTTGAGGATCCATGTAATCTAACGTCAACAATAACGCTAAAGAGTATATTATTCATTTTATATTCTATTTTCTCCTAAATAACCGAAAAGTCAATCAAGATGATATCATGAAATGTGGGAAAAATGAAGATATTTATACCTTTTTCATAACCTAACAGTGATCTTCAGATCGGACGTCTCGTGTCCACTTCGGGACTTCGACATTCGAGACTTCGGGACTTTGGGCAAGTGTTGGTGGTAAAACTTCCAAAGTAAAAATCCATACTGACGTAACTTGCTTCCGTCACTTGATGATGTGTCATGGGCTGAGTAGCTGCTGCATGTCACTCAGATTTGTGATTTGCATGTACCTGAGATGCCGATTCAACTTGACACTTGTCATTCTTAGATTGCGCCATGTGTCCTTGCTAACGTAGTCTTGCTGACGTGGATCTTCTCATGTGGCACATGTTCTTCTCCTGGATCTAACGGTTTTCCTAACTCCCGATGTATCTTAGATCGACGACAGAGAGCGACTTCAGACCTTCATCCTTCAGGACTTCGGGACTTTTGACATTTGTTGGTGGTGAAAACTCCTGAAGTAAATCTCCCGGAGTGACGTAACTTGCTTACGTCACTTTTTGACATGGAACGAGCCAATTTCACCTTGACACTTGTCATCATCTGATCATGCCATGTGTATTTGCTGACGTGGTCTACTAACATGGTCTGCCACATGTCCTTGTAGACGTGGTTTTGATTGCGGCCCGCCCCCAACTTATTAAAGTTCACGCACCTTCAATCCCTGCAATGGGATGAGACCCTCAATCTCACGATCTTGACGGTGCTCCTGGACTGACGGTTCAGATTTGTTCTTTCAATCTCTGTGGATCAAATCTAGCCTTCCTAAATCAATGGTTGTGATTTATTTCGTGATCCGGGATTCGAGAGTTTCAACTCTCAAACCCTTCTTTCCTCCATACGTCAATCTTCCAGAGTCAATGATCTACAGACACATTTCCTTCTCAATCAGTAACTAGATCAACGGTCCCGTGTCCCCTTTCTCGATCAACAGTCGAGATCTCCTTTAGGTCTCCGGACTTCATAGATTTCAAATCTCAACTTTATCTCTATCACCTTTTTCCCATAGCTGACAATCCACTGAGGCGTGTCCCTTTCGGATCAACGACTATGATCCTTTCGCGTCTTCGAACTTCGGAATTATCAAGTCTCAAACTGAATTCTTGATGTGAGAATTTTTCGGAGCGTAACCTCCTCGTATCTTTAGACCCGAAACAAATGATGTTCGTTTGATCAGGATCTTAGATCAACGACTCGATCTCTCTGCGACGCATATTTGCCTTGGATTAAATCCAATGGCTCTCCATCTTTGCTTGTCCTATCCTTCCACTAAAGGTGATCCGATGACTGACGAATATTCAGGTGATCAAGATCTTAGATCTCAGCCCTTGCTTATCCTATCCTTCCACTTGAGGTGGTCCGATGACTGAAGGATATTCGGGTGATCGAGATCTCAGCCCTTGCTTATCCTTTCCTTCCACTTAAGGTGATCCGACAGGTTGATGGATATTCGGGTGATCAAGATCTCAGATTTTTCAGCTTATCCTGTCCTTCCACTCAAAAGTGATCCAACGGTTGACGGGTATTCGGATAATCGAATTCTCAGCTGTTTTTCCCCGCTTATCCTATCCTTCCACTTAAAGTGATTCAACGGTCATGAAGACACTCGAAGCAGATCAACAATCAAGGATGGTTGCAGAACCACAACTTGTGAGTGATTTAACTCGTCACCCAAACTCTGCAATTTGAAGTTGCACGTTGTTGTTGTTGAGGAAAAATGGAAACCCTAAAACATGACCTCTATACCCAGATTGAATCCTTTGTTGTCCAGATCTACATGAAGATGAATATCACTGGAGACCTTGCCTCCTCTGACCCACCTTTGCACCCCTAAGGTGAAACTTCCTCCAATTCCGAGAATTTTCATCCCCTTCACTTTCACCGTGACCCACACCTTCAGTGAGTGGATGTGAAAAAATTTGATAGCTCAGGTCCCACTAGTTGGGTAACTCAAATGGAACACTATTTATCTTTGTAAGACATTACAGATGAGTTGGACAAACTCCGGTATGGTGTTCTTCATCTAGATAAAGAACGTTTGAAATGGTGGCAATGGAGAAATAATTCCTGCCAAGGGTATGTGGCTTGGACACAATTTGTTGCAGAGATTTATGAACTTTTTGACACTGACACCCACCATTTAGGCCATTTGAAAAAGTTGAAACAATCTGGCACAATGGAGGACTTTGTGGTTTCTTTTGAGTGATTGGATTTCTGCATGGAGGGCATGTCTGATTCTTTTTTTCAAGAATTCTTTAACAGTGGCCTCAAGGATGAGACATGTGCCCATGTTCTCATGCCTTGCCCCTAGAGTTGGGTGGAAGATACTAAAATATCTAAGGAAGCACAAGAGGTTGTCTCTTTTCAAATAAAAAATCCATCCTTTATTCCTCAACCTAAACTAGTCACTCCCACTCCTCCTTCCACTCCACTAAAGATCCAAAAATTTACCTGGGCAGAAATTGCTGAACGCCAACTCAAGGGCCTTTGCTATAATTGTGATGAAAAATATTTTCTCGGGCACAAGTGTAAGGAACAAATGTTTTTTATGCCCATCTCCGAGGATGTTTTTGAAGAAGAGGTCTAGGTTCCCCTTGTGGCCGAGTCACCTGAACCCACTGACATGACTCCACAATTAGAACCCCTAGAAGTTGAACTGGTCATTTCCGTGAATGCTCTCACTGTCTTCTTTGCTCCCCAAACCCTCAAGCTATTTGGTTACATTAAGAATCAAAAGGTCATAATCCTCATTGACAGTGGGAACACCCATAATTTTATTCATCACTGCATTTCCCAAGACACTAATTGCTATATCCGAGAAGCCAAAAACTTTCAAATCATGATTTCCAATGGAAGGTCCATGAAATGTGGGGGGTGTTGTGAAAATGTGCATCTCTAAATTAGTTAGTACCACCTGAAATATCATATGTTTATTGTCGACATGGGTGGTTGTGACATTGTGTTGGGTGTCGAATGGTTAAGGACTCTGGGGCCCATTCTCATGGATTTTAAGGAATTAACCATGCACTTCAACCCAGAGGGCCAACAATATAAGTTCCAAGGAATCACAACAAGTTCCCCTAAGATCATCAGTTCCCATCGCATGGAAAATCTCCTCAAAAAAGGTCATTATGACATTATTGCACAACTCCATTCCATTCACGCCACTGAGACACCCTCTATGCCTCCTGATCTCCAATCCATCATATCCAAACATCAAGCTATTTTTTCCACTCCCCCGGGACTTCTTCCTTCCTGTGGTGTTCATGATCATTCCATTCCCCTCGTCCTCGATAACATTCCTCCTAATGTTTGTCCCTATTGTCATCCCTTTTCCCAGAAACATGAAATTGAGAAAATTGTTTGAGAATTGCTCGCCGTAGGTGTTATATGTCCTAGTACTATCCCATATTCTTCTCATGTGGTCATGGTACTTAAGAAAGAAGTCTCTTAATGCATGTGTCTCGACTTTCACACTGTCAACAAACTCACCATCAAAGACAAATTTTCCATTCATGTCATTGATGATCTCTTGGATGAATTAAGTGGTGCTCAGTTCTTTACTAAACTTGATCTTCATTATGGCTACCACTAAATACCTATGAAAGAGGTAGGCATTCCTAAGACTGCATTTCGAACTCATGAGGGCCACTATGATCTCTTGGTCATTCCCTTTGGATTGTGTAATTCTCCCTCCACTTTCCAAAGCCTAATGAATCATGTCTTCTATCCTTTTCTCCACCATTTTGCCTTGGTTTTCTTTGATGCTATTCTCATCTATAGTAAAACCTGGACATCGCATCTTGCTTATGTGGATCGAGTTCTTCATCTAATCTCTGAGCACCAACGTTTCCTCAAACAATCTAAATGTGCTTTTGGAGCTTCATAAGTCGATTACTTGGGTCATATTGTGGGAAAGGCGGGTGTCAGGGTGGACCCTAAGAAGATTGAATCTATGCAGGATTTGCCTCGCCCTAAGAATCTCAAATGCTTGCGTGATTTTCTGGGTTTAACATGATATTATCACAAGTTTGTTAAGAATTATGGAAAGATTGCAGTGCCTCTCACTGCTCTCCTTAAAAATAATTATTTCACTTGGACTCCAACAATTGATCATTCCTTTCAAGCCTTGAAGGCGACTATGTGCACCACTCCTGTCTTGGCTTGGCCCTTCCTGACTTCACAAAGACCTTTGTCCTAGAATGTGATGCTTCCAGGAGAGGAATTGGAGTAGTCCTTATGAAATATGGCTGGCCTTTGACCTTTACCAACAAAAAACTGTTAGAGTGAAATTTGGGCTAATCAATCTATGAAAAGGAAATATTGGCTATTCTAAATGCAATGGATCTCTGGTGCCCTTACCTATTGGGGCAACACTTCCAAATTAAGACATGACATCAGAGCCTCAAGTATTTTATGGAGCATCGTCTTTCATCCCTGGAGCAACAAAAATGGGTGACTAAGCTATTTGGATATGATTGTGAGATCATTTACAAGAAAGGCAAAGACAATGTGATTTCTGATGCTCTTTCAAGAAAATATGAAGAGGAAGGGTCATTTTTTTCCCTCTCCTTGATTGTACCAGATTGGCTCCAAGCTGTTCGCTAGGAATGGCTGCAAGACCCCAAAATTTCGCGTCTGATCCAACAATTGCAAGACAATTCTCTAGTTTCCCCAGGGTACTCTTGGCACAATAATGAGCTTTGATACAAAGGTTGTCTGTATTTAAGTAAACAATCACAACTTAAATCCATGGTGCTTTCTGAGCTTCATGCTACACCCATAGCTGGGCACTCAGGGTTTACCAAAACCTATGATAGGGTGAAACATTCTTTTTTTCTGGGATAGTATGAAACATGACGTTCACACTTTTGTGGTGAAATGTGATGTCTGTTAACTCAACAAGGGAGAAATAATCAAAGCCCCGAGAACACTACAATCGCTTCCGATTCCCCCCACTATTTGGAGGGATATCTCTATGGATTTCATTGTTGGTTTACCTAAATCGGACAATAAGTCAGTCATCATGGTGGTAGTTCATCATCTTTCCAAGTATGCTCATTTTTGTGCTCTTTAACACCCATTTACAACCTGCAGTGTGGCTCAACTTTTCATGGATCATATCTTCAACCTTCATGGCATGCCTCATTCTGTTGTTTCTGACAGTGATCCCACTTTCACGAGCAATTTTTGGCAAGAACTGTTCATGCTACAGGGAACCAAATTGCATCTCAACATTGCCTATCATCCCTAGACTGATGGTCAAACTAAAGTTGTCAAAAAGTGTTTGAAAACATATTAGAGATATTTTGCATCTGAAAGGAAAAATCAGTGGGCTCAATGGTTACTCGTAGCTGAATGGTGGTACAACACTTCTTACCATACAACTACTCGCATGACTCCTTTTGAAGAAACATATGGAAAAAATTCACCTTCAGTTCTCTCATACATGCCAGACGTCTAGAAGGTCCAAGAAGTTGACCAGACTCTTACAGTTTGAGAGACTATTCTCTGTACCCTCAAAGAGAATTTGGTCATGGCTTAGAATTACATGAAGCAACAAGTAGATCAAGGTCTCTCAGAACATCAATTTGCTGAAGGGGACTAGGTGTTTCTTCGACTGCAACCTTATAAGCATACTTCACTCAAGGCTAACCATTGTAAAAAACTGGTGCCCAAATTTTATGGTTCTTATACAGTTCTCAAGCGCATGGGCCAGGTGGCCTATCAGTTAGTTTTTCCCAATCATTCTAAGCTCCATCCTGTTTTTCATGTTTCTTGTTTAAAGAAGGTGATTGGAGCTAAGTGCCAAACTCAAACCAGTATTCCTAAGTTGGATGAAGAAGGCTCCATTTGGTTGCAAACACAAGCTCTCTTGGACCAACGTGAGTGTCATCTCTGTCAATGCACCATCAAGGAAGTGTTGGTACAATGGAAAGATACGACTCCACCATATGCCACCTGGGAGCCAACTACCATTTTGCAACAATTTCCTCATCTCGAGCCTTGAGGACAAGGTTGTTTTTGAAGGGGGAGGGCTTGTTAGGGACCTAACCTACCTAACCCCTCACGTAGGTAGAATAATGCATTTTCCATGTAATAAAGGAAAATATTAATAAGGCCTAGTAATAAGGAAGAATAAGTCAAATGTAAGAAGACCTAATAGAAGGTTCCGCTTGTAGAAGATATTCCTCTAGATTGTTCTTTTGGTAGATAGATTTAGTATAAATAGGAGTCGAGGGCATGAGAAGTTTTGTCTTGAGAATTATTGTAATAGAGCGTTGCTCTGTTGGAGGTTGCCTCCTCGAAGAAGCAAGTGAACATTGTTTCCTATCAATAAAGGTATTATTTTGGTGTCGTGGTTTCATCTATTGTGTTGTTACACTATTATTCTCTGCAATATTGATTTTTTTAGCTATTATGATAGATCTGGTAGCTTACATGGATGCAATCTCATTAAACAACAACACCCTACTGGGCACTACCACTAGTGAGAGGCGGTTGCAAGGGTTCATAATAGTAGAACAAATCACTTTGGCACCATTCATAGTCTTATGCTCCCATGCATATGTTGTAGTCGATTGTTTGCATGATCTAAATCAAGAGTCAATATGTTTAGATTGATGGATTTGCTCTTGACAACCATGTTAATGTAAAATTGTTTTCTAGGGAATAATAACCTCTTTGAAGTTAGGCTTGCTAGTGCTAGTGCCACCACCCCTAGACACATCCAATTGCTTGGCACCATAGAAATATCTCCACAAGTAATTAGAAGGGGGTTGGATCAAGAAATGATGATGTTCTTGGAACTCATCCATGAATCCACCATGTTACTTTGGTTACTATTGGTTGTTTAAAGGGGTGGACAAAGTATTCTTTGGCTTATCACCTCTCAAGGCCCTAGTTTATTTATTGTAAGAGCTTGTATTAAAGGTATTGAGCTAGACTCACTTTTTCTTCAAGGGATCTCAAATCTTTGTCACAAATTGACCCTGCGGAGGGACTCTCTGAATGGAAGAATAGTTTCCATGAAAATAGTTCTATGTTTCATTGTAAGAGTTAGTTGTCACAGAGCTTGTCCACACCACCCTCATAGTCACCATTGAGCTGCAATCTCCCCTGAGGACCATACAATATGCTCGACTAGAGAATTGGTTATATGATACTAATGTGGCTCAAAGCCAAAGGATAGTGCAAGACCAAGTAGATGTGGAAGGAAATCGTCAATTGTAGATGGACGACCAAATGCTATTTGGATGAATGGATAAAATCACATCATTGGACAACCATGGATCATATGNGCAATATCCCCCGAGGACCATACAATATGGTCGACTAGAGAATTGGTTATATGATACTAATGTGGCTCAAAGCCAAAGGATAGTGCAAGACCAAGTAGATGTGGAAGGAAATCGTCAATTGTAGATGAACGACCAAATGCTATTTGGATGAATGGATAAAATCACATCATTGGACAACCATGGATCATATGGCTGTGAGTTATTGATAAGATAAGGAACATGGAACGATCCATATGAATTGAACGTTGCTTGATGGATTTGGATGGTCATAGAGGCTTCTACATACCCCATCAATACATACAATTCACTAAAGGGCGATGACATAAATATTCATGTAGGTCAAAACCCTTCATAAATATGTATCACATTACTATTACTTTATATTGCATTACAGGGGCTTAGGACTGTGGGTGGATTAGCTAAGCCACCCTCCTCTAGTCCTTTGGCACTTTGGAAGGTCTTAGGTTTAATTCTAAGTACTCGCAAATGGTCTCCCGATGCTAGCTGGGGGTTTTCAACAAGGTGGTAGGATCCCGACGCAACAAGAGAACCCTAGATTCATCAAAAGGTATGCCCCCCATGTGGAAACTGATGAATCATTGATAATTACCCATTATGAATCATTGATAAAACTGAAACCAAAGCATTTGTAAAATTCATATATATATATTATTGATAAGAAAGTAAAATAAAATAAATATTCATATGGGAGAAAACCCCTACATAAAATGTGCTACATTATTATTACCTTAAAATATATTACATAAAAGGACAACTTACCAAAAAAAAAATCTATAAAATATATATCAATATTAAAAAAGAAAATGAAAAAATATGTCATTATGATCAAAGATATATGTGTGGTGGAAGGATGTTATAATCTTTATTTTAGTAACATGAACCATATTAACTTCGAATCTATCATGCTTTGAGAGGGATAAAATCTCTTGAGGTGAAAATCTTTCCTCAAGTTTTTTAATTTAAAAAAAAGTTCACCTTGAAGAACTATCCCTCTCAACTCACGATAGATCCAGAGTTAAGATGGATTTACGCTGGTTCTTTATATATATAAGAACCAACGTAAATTCATCTTAACTCCGAATCTATCANTATATATATATATATATATATATATATATATATATATATATAAACTCTCTATTAAACATAGAAAAAATTATACATCTCGTAACACATTATTAAAATGTTTTAACTATAATTAATTTTTTTTACTTTTGATTATTTTATATATAAAATTGATAATATAATATATTAAGATATTTTTTTGTTATTATGATATATTTTTATTATCATTATTTTTAAATAACATATCTTCATTATAATCTTCATTATAATGGAAGGTAGAAAACACCTAAAATAATTTTTTAGCATCAATTATTTTTTATAGAAATTTTTCTCATTTTAGATATTTTCTGCTCCATACAATTTATTAAAATTTTAGCATCAACTATTTTTTATAGAAAATTTTCTCATTTTAGATATTTTCTGCTCCATACAATTTATTAAACATTTAACTATGAACCACAAAATACAAGTTATTACACGATTAGGCAATTCTACGGGAGCATTAAAACTCAAAAGCCAAATGAATCATAATGCAACTATAGGTTTGACAATTCTATGGGAGCATTCAAACTCAAAAGCCAAATGATTCAGAGTGGAGCTATTTTTTTAATCACCAGTTTTTCAATTTATTTTGGAAAAATGAAGATCCGGAAGGTGCCTATTATATATTGATGAGTTTGCCTTATGGGACATTTGTTCATGAGAGATATAGCTTTGTCTTGGTAGGTATTAGTTTTTGAGTACATTTGAAAGGCGATTTGCGTTGTGTTGGAATCAATTGTGTCATTTACATAAAAAAAAATAAAAATAAAAAATAATTAATAATATGTTATGTTTTTTTTTTGGTTATGGTAGAAATTTTGGTTCAATTATAAGGGATCAAAAGATTTATTGTTGGAAATAGTGTTGTTATTGATGTCAAAGATAGGGGGACAAGGGGAGATTATGAATGTCTCTGTGAGCTGTTGAGATTTCGTGTTAAAGAGAAGACCTAAGAAGTGTCTCATTGTGTGATTCAAATCAAGGAAGTAAAGAATGTCCCTGTACATTGATGGGCCTCTGTGTGCGAAGATGACTATGCACTGTCAAGTTTTTGTAAGTGTTCTTTGTTTACCTTGAAGACGGAGTGACTGTGCGAGAACAACCCAAGTAAATTCAAGCTCCACATCAATGAAAAGAAATGGCGATTGGATGCTAGATGAGATGACCTTGCAAATAGAGGACGAGATCTGAAATCCAAGAGCGTAGAGAAAGCTCAAGCATGTATAAGGAGGATGCGATGACCCCGTTGCAGATCTA
>JASDQU010687929.1:0-10134 GCA_032191745.1 Picea mariana
ATGTTTATTCAATAGTAATGTGTTTAAATATAGTGACACAAAACATTCTGTCATCATAAAAACATTCTAGTAGCAGGGTAACAGAAAGCATTCTCCGTATTGCAAAAAAAATGAAATTCTAAAATAAACTACATTATGCATGAGTGTAAGATTTTATGAAATTAACCTTCAAGCAAGAGAAATTTTCTATGTTTCGACAACTATCTTGAGGTAATAACTAGCAGGATCATAAAATTCGCAGCTATTTATGACGTATACAACAAGTTATATTGTACTTGCATCATTTGCCTTTATACACAAAAAAAAAAAAAAAAAAATTCTGTACTTGAGGTCACAAAGATGAGGTCACAAAGATTCGCCTACTGTTCTTCTCATACAAAGAACGCTTATGTCAAGTTATCGTTGCTTCTGTTTATGGAAAGAATTAGGCTTTTATGAGCGTACTGCTATCTTAAGATAAAACTCAGGAATGTCGTGCACATAAGACTGTCAACTTTAGATAAGTGCTACGACAGTGCACTAGGGTTTGTTCCGTTGCATTTAAATTAGTGTAATTTGTCTTGAAATACTGAAGGATTTCAAAATAATTGCTTCTTTATTTGCTTACAATAATATCATTTAACAATAAGGTAAGAGCAGGCATGAAGAACTTTCTGAAAAACTTTCTGAATACAAAGAAAGCAACACACACCATTACCCATTACAGATTTATCGCGGGCAATCACAAAGAAATCATATGTTAGATTTCAATTAAACCCATCACGTATTCCGTGTTACTGACCACAGCTCCACTCTGCAAGTTGTAATTCAGCATATGAAAGACTACACAACTCAATATGTCTATATGCATTGAACCAAAGGTGAACAAATCTTTTTAAATTATCTCACGGAATATGTGATACTACATTTCAAGCTTTCAAAAAAGTCAATATCTGCTTTCTGTTATAGTATATAATCTTTTATTTGAAAGATGAATCTAATCAGCTGAAAAATACATAAACAGTAAGCCTACGGAGATGCCATTGACAAAACTGTTAGAAGATTTAAGTGACTAAATCATCTTTCGGGAGGCAGAGTAAGTCTGTCAAATAAAAATTAATGGAAAGAGAACGCAGGCTCTCATACCAATGTAAGTTGATTTTCTTAATACAGCGGAATATGTTCGAACCTGAATCCATTTGCTAATCAAATGCTCTTTTCCTATTGCAGCGAGACCTGTTGAACAGAAACCCTCCTCAGCAGCGAGACAACGAGCCTTCTCGCACAGAAAACCTCAGCTGTAACCCTCTGCACAGACTAGAAATCGATTTCTCTTCCTTACCCTGTTCTCATGCGCCTTCAGATGATTCTGATGGGTATTCTGAAGGTTCCTTTTATAGGCAGAGAGGGGACCAGTTTCCCCAAGACCGTTATACTCCACCTGTCCATCAAAGTAGGAGATTCGACATGGTTTCAAAAACTGTTACCAAGGGTTTTGTAAAACTGTAATGGTTGCCAACACATCCGACTGCCAACACGTTCCGTCTGTTCATATGGGTCAAAAAACTAATTTAAGAAATTAGTCTTACATATCATTGACTTTTATTATATTTTCATATTAAAAGAGTAGTACTTTTTTTTTCTAATAAAAAAAGAATAAAGCTTCAAATTTACAAAGATGTTTGATATTTATATATGTAAAGTTTAATTTTAAAAATAGGTTAAAATTGTATATATGTAGTTTCAATTTTGTTTCTCATTTTCTAATGGAATATTTATGGATATTAAAGCTTCAGTATTGTGTTAAATATAATTATTAGCACAAATTAAATTAGTAATTTCAATATTGTAGTTGTTGCAATAGGAGAAAAAATCTCCTTTATTGACCTTCAATTTTATTGAAATAAGATTTCAAATGTATCAATATCTCTATACATTGTAATGGAAAGTAGCATTATAATCTAAAATATTATTTATATTTTTTTAATATATATTATTGTCGTTCCCAACTTCACCTTTCCTGTAAATTTGGGGGAAACACTCGTATCCACATTCTCCAAACGTTGCACATAGATAAAAATCATTTATCGAATAACATATAAGAAATAAAAAAATTTAAAAATTTATAAGACTTACATATTTCCTTGTTATATCCACTTTTTAGTTCGTGCTGAAAGGCCTAGGTACTATAGTGATGAGTTCATCATTGACTTGATATTAGTTTAGGTTTGATTTTATAATTTTCCAAAAAGTGCAATGTTTAACATAGGATATTTGTACTTATTTATTTAAAATATATGTGTGTGTGTGTGTGTGTGTGTGTGTGCGTGTTAAAATTTTATTGGCTAGTAAGTTTAAAGTGTTATTGCCAGCTTCACTTCTTCTAATGCCACCACTTTTCTTTGAACCCAGTGCAACTATCGACACTCTTATTTGAACCTAGTCCTTACTGCCAACACTCTGCTTTGAACCCAGTGCTTACACGATTCTACCCAGGATCGGATCATAGATTCATAAGAAAGCATGTAAGCATGAATAAAAATTAATTGATATTATTCATTTAATGAATTACAATCTTGAAATTTTAGTCAATTGCTGACACAGAAATAACCATTCATTTAATGAAGCACTGTATCCAAAGTTACATGGAAATGAAACATTCATCTAATGAAACACTATATTCAAAGTTAGTGAATTTATTGTCATACAAAATTATTTCCATATCTCCATACAAAATTATTTCCATGGGAGACTATTGCTTGTTGATGAAGTCACTATCTTGCCACGTTCTGCCAGAACACCTTTCAATAAATGAAAACAAGGGTTGGTAGTAAACCTGCAAAGACAAAGACCAAAGACCCAACAATGCAGTTCGTCAACCTTTGTTAGAACAAGGATGGAGATAAAGTCTGTTTCAAAATAAATGTGAATTTATTGAGCCTATCTCCAAAGCTTGCAAATAAATATCGATCTACATGTTTGGGAACACTCAAAAGTGGTTGAATCTCTTCTGCAGAAACTGACCAGAAAAATGACAGTGGCAACAACGAGTTCTCTTGAAACCGACCAGAACAATGACAGTGGAAACAACGAGTTCTCTTGACTTATTGCACCAATAGTCCAGTGTGTTGTGTTGGTGCCCAATCATCAATCTTTCCATCATTTTTTGTATACATTTTTTGTATATTCACAATGTCTTTCTAGTATTATTTCTGTGTAATATTATTTATGAGTTTTTCTTAAGTAATATAACATTTTTTGTATATTCACAATGTCTTTGTAGTATTGTTTTTGTGTTTTTCTTAAGGAACATTTCTATGAAATGAATCATAGATACAAATACACTTAAAACTTTAAATTAAGTATTTTAAGTAATTAGGGTCATTACCTTGAGAAAAATTGGTAAATGAAGACTCCGTCCTCATAACTCTCTTTAGCACCAGTTTTCATCTTCTCATCCTTAGCTCTATATAGTGTACCATTCAGTTTAGTTTTCAGTTGCAGGGCTGAATATTTCACAAATTGCTGGTTATGATAACAGACAAATAGACCTTTCTAGTATGACTGGATTCTTTCAAAAGAATAAACGAATATGTATCATTGCATAATTAGGCTCTTAAAATTATGCCTGAATTTTTTAAGCTCTTTCTGCATAATTATTCTCAAAATATTTTCCTCAAAATATTTATCTTATTCTTCTCTAAAGGCTGTAAACAATATGGGTAGGCAAGCAAAGTCTCTAAAATAGCAATGACTTCTGATTCACACCTAGAAACAATAACTATTGTAGGCTTTGGGCTAATGTGATGTTTTGCTTCTATGAGGATGTCATGGTCAAGACAAGAAATAAATAATTACTTGGGGTGTTGTAAGAAGAAGAGCATCTTCCTTGCTAAGCTGAGCGTATAAAATGACAAAGTATATCTTCCAAAATTGTCCATCACTCATATAATCTGAGCAAATCTCAAGCCTCAAAGCAGCCAAATTTTGGGTTAAGCATTCAACAACCAACGCATGTTCAGTCGATGCTGAACATGTGACATATCAAAATCAGCACACAAAAACTTTATCATGAGCAGCCAATTACAAAATAGAATCCATGCAGTAGCATGTGCAGATATCTTAGCTAGGAGTATTTGACCCAGCGATTCTGGACCAAAATATGGCATGTACTATCAATGAGGTATAGCTCTTTGAAATCAACATTGGTCGAAATTTCACTTTCGGAATCTAACAATTAATAGAACAGACCCCTTAATAAGACAATTCATGGTTTACACACAATAGTAGCTATCCACTTCAAATCAACTTGTTTAAAATCTTTGATTTATTCTTTTCGCCCACCAATAATTTCAAGGTCAAAAACCATAGAATCCCCTCTCTTTTACAAACAAAATATAGGTCGTAAACCTATATAAGGAATAGATCACACTCAGAAAGCCCAGAAACTGTTAACTAAGAATGTCAACATATTGGCGAAATACATAACAGGGATCCTAGAATCTAGATCTAAGAATTCAAACATACTAATTCTCTCATTAAAGGTGGATTTATGTTGTGCCATCTTTCAGTGGAATAAACCAAGACTTAAATGGGCCTTAAATGAAACATGTGCTTCTTTCAAAACATAACATTCTCCAATCGTTGCCTAAGCTTTTGGTAGAAATTGCTAGCACTAAGAGTTGTGGCTAATACTCAAACAATTTACCTTTGCCAAAGCGGGGATTCCGTCTCTTATGGGTCAAAAGAAAAGGACATGCTAGAAGCTACTTTAGATAGGCTTTTGGGAAGCTACTTTAGATAGGCTTTTGGGAAGGTTATTGTCTCATAGCATGGGCCTCCCAACATTTGGCCAGCCCCACAGAATAAGACCTGTAATCACTTTATATAGGTTTAATAAGGTTCTTGTCTCATAGCTTAGGGCTCCTAACTTGCCAGCCCCAGAGAATAAGACATCTTCCATCAGATGAACTGCCCGGGCAGAACCATTTTTATTTTATTTATTTAAGTTTTAATAATTTTGGTTGGTTTTCCGACCTTGATCTTGTTGTTGGAGTTGGTCCTCCAACCCTGTAAATGCTGGTGTCGTTTTCTCTTCCACTCTTGTCTGTTATTGGGTTGTCTCCTTCAACCCTGTGATTGCTATTGTGGTTCAAGGTTGGCCCTTGCAACCTTGTCTTTGTCGAGGTTCAATTTTCCAACCATTTAATTATTACTATGTTTAGTTTTTTTTTTATCTAACTCGCTATATTTTACTGATGAAATCTTCTACACCCACATATGTGCCACTACAACTGGTTGATAGGGCTCTTTTGTTTATACAAACAACTTTTCCAATCATGAATCTGTCAGGGTGTTTGTGCCTCTTGGCCCTTTTGAATGACACAGACAACTCGTATTGTTGTTTGGATTCCTTCTTTGTATCTTTTTTGAACTCGAGGAAAACTGTACTATTTCTATCACCAAGTTAAACACAAGGGTGTGTCTAATCTCAAGCACTCAATAAATTAATTTTCCTGCCACAAAATTATTCTCCTGCCACAAGAGTTATTTCTCTATTATTTCAATCCTATGTCTGGATTTATTAACCATTGGGTTTTTTCTTCTGAAGTCTTTTGTTCATCCTTTCACCTTTTAGTTGTTCTATTGTTTTCTTGGCTTTAGCTTGTGTCCCTTTCTTTATTACCAGATATGCCCTTCCCCTGCAAACCTGTATGGACCTGTATCTGGCATGCGTATGGTATATATATTTGTTTTGTATATATATGCATATATGTATTTTTGTGATTGCCACATCCAAACATATTGTTTTAAATTTTTTCTTATAATCTGTTGTATCTTATCTGTATATGAATCCATAGTCTAATTCATATCCTGGTAATTTAGGTCCCCTTTTCTCCACTGTATGTGCTTGTGCCTTCTACCCCAAGCTCTTTTTTTTGTTTTCATCAAAATTAGACCCATTGCAATCTTCCTCTTGTTTTTGTTGTCTTGGTTTCTAGGATGACTTAAGTCAAAACCATGGGGTATCCCTTTGTGTTGAATATCAAAAATGTTTAAAATTAATATTTACTATTTTGCATTGTCTGTACACTGTACAGCCTTGTCTGACTTGTAATTGCAACTTCATGTCATTTGAAAATCTCACTATTGGGCAGTTGAATATTTAGAAATCCCAAAATTAAAAAAAAATGAACTTTCAGAAATATCTGCCATGCTGCAAATTCTTAAATCAAAATTTATTGGCGC
The DNA here is from genome assembly GCA_032191745.1 of Picea mariana. Taxonomy (NCBI): domain Eukaryota; kingdom Viridiplantae; phylum Streptophyta; class Pinopsida; order Pinales; family Pinaceae; genus Picea; species Picea mariana. The sequence goes on from JASDQU010687929.1 coordinate 6,229, forward strand.
AAAATGCAGAATTTAGTTTTGATGGCTGCAAAACTACTTGAAAAGGGTTGGAAGAAACAGCCTAATTAATTATCCTGGTAACAACAGTAAGCATAGCATTGATGAACCAAATATCAACATTCACATTAAAGGACTATATCCATGCAAAAGGGAGGCACATTCTTCCCTACAGCAGGGATACCACTCTTCAATATGAGGAGTCGGGAATGCTCATCGCGCAATGTCGACACCCAAGTATCAGTAGGTTTTGTAGACCGTTCTTACATAAATTTAAAACTTTCTTACTTCAAAGTTCAAACTAGGTCCATGAGCAAACTTTGATGAAAAAGTATAGGGTGTTATACCGAAATATTAAATAAAATATTAACATATTAAAGAAGGGGATACAAATTTGTCAAATATTATATATTATATGTAATATGGGAATTAACAAGTAGATAAACTTAAATTTAATATTTTTGATAAAAAAAATTAATTATGTAAAAAATAATAATAATAAAATTTAATTATAAAAAATATTAATTAATTAAATAAATATGTATTTTTTATAAATTAAAAAAATAATTTTAATGAAAATTAAATTTGTACACCAATTATTTTATTTTACTTCTATATGTTATAAAAATAAAAATAAAAATCCATTTAAGTAATATGTATGACATAATTATTACATTGAAAAAGGTTATTATTACACTGAAAAAGGTGATGTGAAATATATTTTATATATAATATGTTAGGTGAAAATAAAATTAATGAAATAATTTTATTTTATTTTATTATTATTAATTAGTTGAGAAAAAATAAATATCTACAGAAAAGATGTTATATCAAATTTTCACATCATTTCACTATAATTTTCTAGCTTTTATGTAAATTACAACTGTAGTTGCAGTGATTTTAATTTAGGTAAAGATTTAATCTTTTTTAATACTATATAAAAATGCAATATGTTAATTATATAATTAGTACTATATAAAAATGGAGTATGTTAATTATATAATTAGTACTATATAAAAATGGAGTATGTTAATTATAGGTAAAGATTTAATCCTTTTTAGTATATAAAAATGCAATATGTTAATTATATAATTAGTACTATATAAAATGGAGTATGTTAATTATATAATAAAAGAGTGTTTTTTATTTATAAAAAAATAGATTATGTTAATTTTATAATAAAAAGGTATTTTTTTTAGAAAATTGTATTATTTAAAAGTTGATAATAAATTTAAAATATTTTAATATAATAACACTTTTTAAATTTCAATATTATCTTAAATCCAAAAATTACTTCATAGTTTATAGTGATATAATTTTTGGTACGAACCTAACTTCACAGTGCAGCTAACATTATTTATCCATAATTCATGTTATTATGTTTGTACATATTTTTGGTAAAATTACCTTACGCTAATTGTCTCTATCCTTGCTAGGTTAAAATGTATGTGCTTTGGTGTAACGGAATGAGTGAGGATTTTATCAAAACACTTAGTCAAGTAAGGATGAGATTGAGAAATTAGTAAAAGAAAATGATATGTGAGCCTTTCACATATCTGAGTTAGTTATACATGTTGCTATTTCAATATGTATTTTTTAACTACTTGGGTATTGATCAATTATAATATAGGATAAAGATTTTTTTTTAACTTGTTTTACTCAAAAAAAAAAAAAAAAAATATCATATCTTAACTATATGTTTAAATTTCATATGGAATTTTATTTTATTTTGCAATTTGTTTTTGCCATCTTTAAACCTCTTGTTTTTTGACCTAATTTTTCAACTGATCTTATAGATATAGGTTGAAAATGTGCTCTAATACTCAGAACCCCATTTCATTTAACCAACCATGACCCAAAGCTCTTAGAACCAATGTTTTCATATTTGAAAATATATAAAAAATATATATTTATACAGTTTTCCATAATGTGCTTTCTCTATGCAACCATGGCCCAAACCCCTCATACCCAATATTTGCAAATTTATAAATATATATTGAACTTATTTGAACATATACGTAATGTTTCCTACTTACTTGCTTGACATCTTCTTTATTGGCTTTATGCATTGATTATGACTATGTTTCAAATTCAAAGATGTCATCGCATAAGAAGACAATCAAATTGGAGGAAGACCATGATTTTCTAGGGGTATTGTATGGCGATACAACATGTCTCCTAAAAAAAGGACAAGATCCACTCAAATGGGATGAGGTCTTCCAGATGTTTAAAATTCAAAAATTTCCCATCGATGTTGAAGACCAAGATCAACTCCAAATCTTCAAGAATATTCGGAGATCAGAACTACATTGAACACATATTGGACCGATCATGATACAATTTGTCTCCTACTTGAAGTGTAAAATACACATAAATCATAATGCATATTTTGAGCTAAAGAATATATCCATATCTTTGTTACACATTTACAAATGCCTTTCCTTTGTATCAAATAAAAAAAATCATGTCACAACTAACAAAATGTTGGTATAGTATCAATGTTAGATGTTCGTAATATAAAAAAAAACAATAAAGTAGCAACTTTCAATGCATTTGCATCTTCCTAAAATCTATTTGCATAACTATTCACTTTCCTTGATTGTTTTCTTCAATGTATAGTACATCAAACCAATTATCCGTGCTTAAAAGGATAATAAGGAACATTACAAACATGGATGGAAGAAAAAGGTACATACTTCCAAATTTCTCTGTATTTTATTAATTTGCATTCCAAATGTCATTTGTTATTGTTCCATATTTCATATTTTTATATTATATATTGCATTTTATATATCACCTTTACATCAAAAGAAATAGAACAAGTGATGAAGAAGAAGAAGAAGTTATAAGTGACATCGGAGAAGAAATCCAAGAACAGTCTTCAAAGAGAAGGTATGGTCATAACAATAACACATCCAATATCTTCTCCCTAGTAAGTTATATACATATGTAGATTCACAATTCATATGCAAACTAGATTGTCTTATGGATGTCAAACTACTTCTTCTATTTGACATGTTTCATACACAATGTTTGAATGTTCAATATAGGAGAACCTGGACAAGCCAAGAAACCATTAGCAGTCAAGCATCACAAGCATCACAACATCAACAATTGCCAATGTAAATATTCATAAATGATATTCCTTTCAACATTCATATCCTATCTTTCTTTTATACATGAAAAAATGAATAACAACATCTACTAATTCCATTCACAAATTATTATGTTTAGTACAAATGAAATATTGTTACCTGAAATACCATTGCCTCTAACTGATGCAACCAACATTGCAACCTCAAGGGATAAAACCACACTTATGCAACAAGAAGAAATTGAAAGATATGTACATAGATATGTAAAACTTTCAATTTATGAAAAAAAAAAAAAATAGAAGATGTTCTTCATATCACTTATTTCTTGCAATCTCCTTTCAATGACCCGGATTTACACCTCCAAATATTGTGTGGATTGAGGATTTGAATAGTAGTAGCATTGGGGACGATATGTCATGGTTGTCTACAACACATATTTGGATAAAGTAAATAAATCACGTAAAATCCTTTGTGCTGATATGACAGATGAGAATGGCATGATGACAATCACATTAACTGTTCATGCACACCCTATACAAAGGCATGAGCAAAAGATTTTACCTGCCAGTGGAATATCTATTGCACATTTTAAAATTCTACCAAAAAACAACTATGACCATGGAGATTGTGATCGGATTATCTCGCTAGATGAATTGAGTATCGTAGAAACATTGTCTCCAATTTGTAAAGAATACACTTTCATACTAGAGACAAAAATTAGACAATTCGCATATAACATGGGCATGTACCCTATTGGAGCAATTGGAGCAATGCTTATTACACAATATATATATATATATATATATATATATAT
>JASDQU010687929.1:10328-39241 GCA_032191745.1 Picea mariana
TTGTATCTTATGGCCAATTGTGCATTAAATTGCATTTCACTTTCTTTGTCTTTTGTTATATACAATGTCTTTGTTCCAATAAAATCAAATCGCACAATATTATTTTTAAATTAAATTCATTTTTTCCTTCTTTTTTATTCTTTTAACAACAATAATTTATTGTAACTGAGTAAGCCTTGCAACACATTGATTTATAAAATGGTTTGTAACAAGTTGAAAATGCCTCAAACACCAAAATTAATAAAAATTTAAATGACATTGTTCTACTCTAGTTTTGAACTATAATTTTCTATCAAATTCACAAAATTGAATGTAGTGATACTACAACATTGTAATACTAATGTACTCATACTTCAACATTGGAATTTTTCTACCTTATTAACAGTCCTCCATTAAATTTCATTTTACCATGTTTCCAATTTCAAACAAGTTCGGTAGGAACTGCACCATCTTTAATGAACATTATAGATTTACTTTAATATATGTTGATCAATATTAACATAGTTCCTTTTATATATAGACAACTTTCATCAAACTTTCATTGTATTGCAAGTACCCAAAGTAATGGAGCATTAAGATTTAATTATTTTGTAGACATAGTACCGGGATGGTATTAAAGACCATACATACCATAATAATTTTTAATCTCAATCTCAAGTTTCTGTTATATAAAAAAAATAATTAATCTCAAACAAGTTTTTTTATTTTTATTTTCTCCATCCTTATTAAATCTCCATTCAAATGTATCTATGTTGTTCAACATGTATTTCCCAACTAACTCGGCAGGGGTTGTGTTTCCATGCAACCCTTGTTACAATTAAGTTGATATCATCCAAAAAGGAAAATAAATTATTTTAGGAAAAATTCAAAATATCATTAAGTATAATTTGTCTTTGTAAAATTAAAAAATTAACATATAAAAAATTAATAAAAAATTAAAACATAAAACTCTATTTATTTTGATTTTTTTTTTTTAATTTAGATTAATATTGTAGAAATATTATTAATAATATTTTGAATAATTTATCTTTGTTAAAAAAAAAAATTATAAAAAAAATAAAATATATAAATCTATTTAAACATTATTTTGATTTTTTTTTTTAAATTTAGATTAATTTTAAAAAATTTAAATTAATATTGTATAAATATGATTAATAACATTTTGAAAAATTTCATAAAAACCAAATTTAATAAATTTCCAAGACATTTCAATATCATTAATATATAAGGTTTGATGTATACATGAAAAACTAATCAAAATAATAACAATTTTGTTTATTATTAGGATTTTTCTTTTGAAAATTTATATAAAAAAAATTACAATTATTTATTATTGTGATATTATATAATGGTGAAGGATATTGAATTCTATATGAATATTAATTCTATTTTTTCATTAAAATTCATGGTAGAGATTGTTATCTTGTGATGCCTTTTCTTCATCCCCATAAGAATTAATCAAACCAAAAAAAATTAATGATGATTTCTTATTGTTGAATATATCTATATTTATCTTAAATAGCTTATATGTTTTGATAAATTTATTTATCAATCATTTTTTTCCAAGAAAGAAATTGTATCTTCTATTTCATAAAAATAGAAAGTACATTCTTTTTGAGGCCCAACTTTCAAACATTCAGATAGTAATGAAAATCATTATTCTTTCTCTGAATGACATATTATAGATAATTTCAAAACTAGTAAATTAAAAATAACTACCTTATACCATATTGCATACTAGATCATAGCCATATTCATGAAGACAAACGAACCAACTCATTCGAACCAACTCATTTTAGTTAGATGACCTAGAATCAACAAACCAACTCGCTCATTTTAGTTAGATAACTTAGAATCAACAAACCAACTTTCTCATTTTAGTTAGATAGGTGAGTTCTAGGTTGATGAAGAAAATGGAATAAGAAAACTCGATGATATTAGTTGACTCCTATGATATTAACAACATTAATTTGACCATATTTTTTTTTTTATGTTTTACACTAGATCTGATCCAGGTGGATATCGGTGGCCACCCACCTATTCCACTGGCTCGAAAACTAGTCTTCCACCTTGGAAGTTGTTTTTCTAGTTTTCGGGTCTCGAACTTTCAGGGCCATTTTGAGGCTCTAAACAATGTTTTTAGGGCTCCCCACAATCACATTGTGGGATTTATCCAGAGTGTGATGAAAACATGTGTACTCCTCAGTTATATCTTTCCAACAAGATATCGCATGCCCAAACGAGAGATTGTATGCCAAAGTTACACCCCCAGGATGTTGATATATCAAACTACCCAAAACGAGGTCCACAAAATTGTTGGTTTTTCATCATCCGGGGTTAGGGTTTTGGATTTTCTTTATGTTGAAAAGGACTTGGAGCCTCACTGTAATGATCATATTCTTTTGAATGTGGGTAGCCTTCACATATCTTCTCAGACATAAGGTGCACCATACTAACGAGTCTTTCACTCTATATTTTTACGGTTTTGTACATTTCGCACATTAATAGAAATTGTGTATTAATGTATCTCTGTGTTTGTGTCTCTAATATATTTATGTTATATTGTTGGATATCTGATATATCTCTATATGTTTCTTTATTATATCTTTTCTATCATTTTGTGCCGAATATAATCTTGATCAGTGGTATCAGAGGAGGCTACTCTTGATCGTTTTTCAATGCATGTCCCTGACGTGGTTCAAGTATAGAAAGTTGGGTCTCGAGTTTATATCTCTTGAGAAAAATTTCAATCGCATGCCCAATAAACCCTCTGTGGAAGAAGAAAATAAAAATGATGGATCATAAGATTATATTCATATGTTGCTTGAGCAAGCTCTCACATGATAGATGGACGAAATGATGGAGAATTTTTCCCATGTCTTTCAATGTCTACTGATAACAACAAACACATATTCATCGAACAACCACTTGGAAGCACCTCTCCTTTGAAGGTATAGGTTAATTTTTATATTCTTGTATTTGAAGGTTAGATAGATGTGGATTCCCTAGACAAATGGTTAAATTTGTTAGAAGGATATTTCTTGGTTCACATTTTTTTCGAGAGGGGAAAGACAAGCTTCACACTCCTTAAGGCTCTCCCCCATATCAAACATTGGTGAGAAACTTACTGGGAGAAAAGTTCCACAGAGGAATATGGAATATATGGGGCCAAGCCCACTTGGGATTTTTTTGTGGATGTTGTCAAGGAATAATATTACCCTGTTTTCAATTATGAATACCAGTACACGACATGGACAATGTTGCATCAACAGAGGGGCCAAGTAGTGTCAGAGTTCACCAATACCTTTCATACCATGCGCACTAAGCTATTTTCAAAGAATATGAATGACATTTCATTTTGAAATACCATGGGGCTCTACATAGATACATACAAACTGAAATGGATTTTCTACACATCTCATCACTCAGTGCTACTTATTGATATGTTGTTAAAATCGACTAGAAATTTACACACCAGAATAAGCAAGAGTTCAAGTCTGCAAATATGAAACAACCAAATTATGGTAAAGACAGAACTAACAACCATCCTTTAGAAAATCAGTCTAGGTCACAAGAAAAGAAGGGTAATGGAAAGACGAATAAGGAAAATAAAAAATGGTGCAATTTCCACAAAATCCCCTATCAAAACACTCATGAATATCCTCAAAACAATAATTGGTGGTCGAGATCAAAGACAAGGAGCCAAACCCTGATTCACAATCTGATTCAAAAAATACTAATAGAATATAGATCATCGACAAAGACCCCTATGCTATTGTTGCGACTGCAACAATTAAACCAGAAGAACCTACAGATGATGAAGAGGGAGAGCACCTTTTTCATTCATAGATGTGGGTGAAGGGGATCCCGCTACATTTTATTGTTGATAAAAGAAGCTAGAAGAACCTCATCTCAGCAGAGGTTTTTAAACAGTTTGGATTCTCTAAAACATCACACCCGCAACCATACAACATCAGGAGGCTTCTCTAGGGATGAGATCTCTGTGTCAACCAACAGTTTCTATTGTCATACAATATCCATCCCTTCAAGTATGAGGTATTATGTGATGTTTCCCCATTGGATGTATGTGATTTTCTCTTGGGCCAACCATATATGTGGAAGTGCCATGTTTTTTATGAGTTTTGACCCCCTAGTGTCATTGTTAATTTGGGGGGTCATCTCTACAGAATACCAGATGTAATTCCAACTATTCTCCCAGCTAAACAGTTTTGCAAGGTAGTATCTCATACTACAAAATTCATCTTCTTCACAATCTGTTCAAAAGGTGAACAAAATAAAACTGCAACCACTACATCCTTTGCCCAACCACCTTCTATCCAACAAAACTAGGTTGAGAAGGCTGCAACAAAGTGCAAAGATTCATTTTCCACACAATCATCTCATGTAGCTATACTGGTTGAACAGACTCAACCCCACGAGGAACAGGTTCTTGATAGCCTTAAACAAACTAATCAACGCAACTTCTCCAGCAAGGAAAGCAGCTCGCCAAGGTTCAGGTTCAACAAATGCTTACCCCTCCCCCCCGGGAACTCAACGCAATGGATATTGTTTCTTCCTAAGGAGGAAGGATTTATCTAGGTGGATATTGGTGGCCACCCACCTATTCCACTGGCTCAAAAAACAGTCTTCCACCTTGGTATCCTTTTTTCTAGTTTTTGGGTCACGAACTTCCAGGGCCATTTTGAGGATCTAAACAGTGTTTTTAGGGATCACCACAGTCACACATTGGTCTTTAGAAAAAAAAACCAAAAACATGTGTAATCCTTCGATATAACTTTCCAATGAGATATCGTGCATCCCAAATGGAGATTGTATGCCAAAGTTATGCCCCCGGGATGTTGATACACCAAACTACCCAAAATGGGGTCCAAAAAATTGTTGGCTTTTCATATTCTCAGCCTAGGGTTTTGGATTTTTTTTATGTTAAAACGGCCTTGCAAACTCATTGTAATGATCATCTTATTGCGAATGTGGGTAGCCATCACATCTCTTCTTATAGATAAGTGGCCACCATTCTAGAGAGTCTTTCACTCTGTACTTTTATAGTTCTGTACATTTCGCACATTAATAGAAATTGTGTATTACTGTATCTCTATGTTTGTATCTCTTATATATTTTTGTTATATTGTTTGATATATGATACATCTATGTACATTTTTTTATTATATCTCCGCTCTCATTTCGTACCAAAAATAATTCAGATCAAGATCTAAGTCACTCAATTCAAAGAAAGGCTTCTTTATTACTTTTTTTACATTTGGTCTTCACATAAAAATTGTTTTCCATATAGATATGTTATGTCTGAAATTTAAGTGTCGTGGTTATTTCTTGTTTCAAAATTTCTTAATGTTGCAACTATTTGAAGAAAAAAATATATTTGGTCGAGAAGAAAATCTCTTTGTGAACAAGTTTGTCCAAAATATTAGACCAATAAAATTGATATTATTGTCACAAATTGTCATGTTATGATGCTTGAATGGACTATAATTCCTTAAATAAGAAAGGGAAGGTTTAATATGTTGTTTGTTTGATAGGGTTTCTATTGTTGAATTGGCTCAACTCTCTTGTTGTACAAACTATTAAAAACAAATTATAGTTTATATATAAAAAAGTCATTTAATGTAGTAAACAAATTATTAAATTATATACATTTTAAAGGGACATATAATCATTATTTCTATATATAGTTTTATTTGAAATCAAAATATATATTTTTAATGTTCATAAGTCTTTTAATTTTGTCAACTGAGATAAAAAAAAATTATCTTATTCGTTGCAAGTCAAGTTGTTTGTGTTTTTACCTGAAATCATATGGTAGGGACTAGTTGCTTCATAGTTTATCTTCCACAGGCATGGAAAACCTCCAATTGGGTGGAGAAAAACACCCAACATTCTTAATCACCATGAAACACTGACATCTTTCATTTGGTGCCAAAGATAAAGCAACTTACTCAACCCAGATTACACCTTCATCTTATTTTGTTCGTTACTTAAGTTATATTTATGTTTGTCTTATACTTAGTTTCAATATTAAAGGGAAACCATTCATACACAAGTGAAAATTAAACATATGTGTGGGGGGCCAAGCTAGTATAATACCCAAAAAAGTTATTTACACAAAACAAACCAACAATTTGTCGATCCAAACACTCATTCCACACAAAGAAAGTTTACATAAAGGATCTTTATCTCTATTAAAAACAACCTATGAAAAAACATTACAACCCAAATTCAGTGAGACTCTTTTGTGCGGCCTTCCTTTTTCTCTATAGAAGAAAACACCTTTTCATACTTCATATCCATAATTCTTGTGGTTCTACCTTAGTGTTACCGCTCCCTTGCTCGGGTAAAACTTGTCTTGACTCAGATTGGAGTGACCTCTCTTTCACTACAATAATTCATTTGTTCCAAAAAATCCCTTCAGGATAGACTTTCCAAAAAATTCCTCTTCATTTCTTGCTCCCCAAGGAAACTCAAGTCACCCTCTAGGGTCTACTTGGCTCCTTTAGGGGAGATCTCCCTACCTTCTTGTTTGGTACCTTAGAAATCCCAACCTGTGATAATGAAGAAGTGTCTCTCAAATACAACCTTTTCTTGTCTCCCTTTACTTTGGTATCTTCCATTGGCTTATATGGCTGCTTAAACAAAATGCTCTTCCAACATGGAGAGATAGAACTGTTCTTTTTCCACTTTCGTTTCTTAGCTAAATTTTAGAAGGTTGTGCTCCCTTTTCCTAGACATGCTCTTCCTTAGTTGAATCATCATTTTTCAGTTTTGGACACCCAGGTTATATCGATGTTTGTTGATCATTTCCTTCATTGTTTAGTTAGCTCCCCCTGGAACGACATGCATCGAAGTTGTTTGATCTTCCCAAATTTCATTTGTCATTCAATCAAATGGGGTGCTCATGTTGTCAAACCATCCATCATCTCCAATGGTTCCAACTTTTAGTGGGGAAGCCATGGCTTCCATGGGGCATCCACCTACGTTTAACCGTACATTTCTTTAGTAGGGCATCCATAAATTCTATGGGGCATCCACCTATCCCACTTCTTTGGTCAAGTCGCCATATTAACCTTTGTCTAAACTCCTTTTCGTGAATATTTCTTAGGCACAATATGTGGCCAAAGATCTTATCCTCGCAATATAAGAGATCTTTTGGATTCTTGGGTCGGACCGAGTGCTCCCTTGCTTGATTCTCCCATATAGACCTTTGGTGGGGGAGTGTGGGTTCCCAGGCCAACTCTAATGGAGTTATACCCTCCCCCACTCAAATTTATTGTCATATCAACAATCTCAAAATGTCTAAGTGTTGAACGTTTGTGATGAATTGTTGCACCCATACTCCAACTATAGTCTGTCAGGCCTTTCCACTAGGTTAACCCTCGTGTTTAAAGAAATTTGGGCAGCTCATCTAAATTCACATCCAACTCACAAGCACATCGTCACACACTCGATCATAGTTGTTTCTTTCCAATTTCCACCACATGTTCAACCCAAAAACACGAAGGCAAGATCACATTTTCAACTATATTCATGCAACTTCATCAAGAATTTCCTCCAAAATAACCAAGTATTGCATAAATGAATCATTGTGCTCTTGAATTCTAGTCACTTCACCATCTTGTTTCACACTATATCGTCCAACTTTCAGATAAGTTGGGTGGTCCGTTCAACCATCTGATCACTTGCCTGATGGAACACCTCCAAGTCAAATCAATCTCCTTCCATTCACAACTTGGCTCTTCCATGGAAAAAATTGTGATGGAAACTCCCTTGCCCCTTTGTGCTATAACATCACTCCAAAATAAAATCTTCTTTCAATATTTGTTAAATTCATTTTTGTTGTGAAATACACTGTCACTTCCTTCTATCATTTCACTTATATCATCTCATATCCAACTTATTTTAAACCTTGGGGAATTAATCACATGTTTTCCACCCATGAAACCAACTGAATTCACTCACTTTACTCATCCCACTGATGTAAAAGGATCTAAGAACGCTAAAAAATTGAGCATATAAAATTCTAATGAAAATGCTTCATTGCATAGAGCTCAATGAGATATTTCCAACGGTGTGTGAATTGCCTCAAAAGGAAATCATATGAGGAAGTTATGGATTTTCAAAGTTTCGGTAAAAACATGCAAATTGATCATAGGGTAGTCTGTACATATGACATTAGCATCCTGACGTGGTATCATGATAGGATGACATGTGTTACTCAGTATTAGAATTTCCAGCACCCAATTGAGCCAGTAAAAAATTGGAAAGTGTCATCTATACGATCCATGTGGCACCACTGAAAGGGTTACACATGGAAGGTTTTAGAGTGACATGGAAGGTTGTATAGTGACATGGTCAGTGACAGGTATAGTCAGCAGGTTGACGTGGTGTAGGACATGTGATGTGTCTCAATCTAGGAGCACCACATCTCAAGCATATACTATTGATAGTGATGTTGAATGAGAGGTTTCCATGTGGAACAACCAACTTGTGCCACATCACACCATCAAGAATCCCAAGGAGGTGAGACAACTGACCATATTGTTTCACCAATGAATTAATGTTATGTTATGTAAATGGATTATTTGGTGTATCGAACCTAGAACCTCTAGGATATATTCCAAAACCTTAACCACTATGCCACCAATTTTGGTTATGTTAAGTAATGGTATTTAATTAATTTTGTTTTGGAATTAATTTTGGTTGTGAGGATACTAAATTATTTAGATCCATATTTTTGTCCATATAAACCTAGCACTAAGCAACTGTAGGGGACATATAAATTCATGCCAAGTTGATGGTGCATGTGTGCATCAATGTTCATGCCAAGAACTTTGTCTCAGTTCATTTTGGTATTTATTTCTTGAAATAGAGTTCCTTGAGAGAAGTGCATAGTGTTTATACTCATTTTTCTTAGTTTTCCTATAGGAATATGATGGTGATGTTAGTTATGTGATAAAATGTTGTGTATGAAATTATTATTCCATTCTTTCATGTATGAGACCCATAGTCTTGTTATGTGTGCAAAAGGGGGTCTTTAAGCATCTATTAATAAAATAATCAAGTTTATCATCATTTTTCTCTTAATTTCGAGAGGATTTCAGTAGTAACATATGTTTTTTTGGTTTGAGTAGTAGAATTGAATGGTGTGTTCAAATTTTCGATTGTAATTCATCATTGTATCAAGAATTTGAGCACTAATTGAGTGGCCTCACTATTTGGAAGAGGACCCAAAGATGTAGCCTAAGATGGGTGAACTATGTTATCAAATTGTGTAATGATATTGTTATTTTTCGTCTCTATTTATCTCTATTTTTGCATTCTTACTTGTGCATTTTATATTCATAAATTAATGAAGTTTATGGATAAACAAACATTTTCACATGATATTTTACAAATATTCAAGATGATGTTTGAATCTGGTGAGATGTTTACTGGATAATTAAGAACTATTTGACATATAATGATTTTCAAATCACCCACTAACTATAGGATCCTCGATACTGCCTCATCGCTACTCTAATCGTTCCCTCCATGGAACCATGGTTCTCTTTGATAATTCTTCCCAGGTCAAGTATGATCCTAGATTCATCGGTCAACCTCCCATATTTTCGTCATTTGTCCATAAAATGACCCAAGTTAACAAGTCTTGGACATCCAATAGTCCCTACCACTTTGATATTCGTTTGTGCTTCATTTCATCCTATTTGTGTGATCCTCCGATCTATATGTTTATTTTTTCCTAAAAATAGTTAGGGTTAGATTTACCATAGCAATTTAACTACTTTTACGTAATCTTTTTTCCATATATGATGCTACATCATCGTCACCCAACCATAGGAACCTACATGTGACACCCATGGGCACAACACATAAATATGTATCCTGGGAAATCCTCTTAGGGAAGAAAACCCAACAGAACTTCTTCAGTGTAGATTCATCAACTAAGTACAACGTTAGTACAATGATCTCTCAGAGAGAAATATCCCGGATAACCCTTCTACTCAAAGGGAAAACCGACCACTAGGCTTGTTCCTTCTCACCAGAAGGTACACCAAGTATTATACTAAGACATACACCAAGAAACACACCAAGGAACAATCCAAACACTAACGCATTACTCTAGAAAGGTAGTGCATGAGAACGATACCAACTGAGACCAAGAGATGTACCTTATCCTTCCTCGTGTAGTTGTAGCTCTCCACCAAAATTGAGCTATCGTTGAGTGAGTTGTGATAACCAAATGAGTAAGGAGTCACCTTATTTATGCTTATTCTTCCAATAAACGTTTTCCACAGGGTCGACCTGTCTTTTATGGAAAATACTATTTACTTTGACTTTTTCTAGCAGGGTCGAAATTAAAAATATACTTTAGCTTTATTATGTTAGGGTTTTGACTGATCAAATACAATAAGAATATATTTCGTAACTACATAATACTTCAACACTGTATAATCCCACAAACTACATTCATAAGTTTCTTGACGTACTTTCTGAATGATTCCAAATGAGAAAACCTCATTGAAACTATTAATAATTGCAATGACATCATTATAGATATTAATAGTTGCAATGGCCTTTAACAGCTGCAAAATCCTTAATACTTATGATGACCTCATTATAGTTATTAATAGTTGCAATGGCCTTTAATAGTTGATAAAACCTCATTACAACTATTAAAGTTTTTATGATGACACATCCAGGAAAGGAAAAGAAGCAAGGTGATTGACCAAGCTAGGAAGTTATACATAAGACATAATACCATAGAGTTGAAATAAGACCCTACCCATCAAATCCATTCCTAAAACCAAAACTGATTCACGGTAAAATAAAAAATGTAATAGTATCACCTTCAATGAGAACAAAGATCCTAGAGTTGAAGCAACCCATGCTTCCATGGTTCTCAAACCAATTCACACACAGTGTTATGAAACAAGAAGAAGATGATAAGGAAAATAAAACTTTCTAGGAAGATGAGTTAGAGCAATAGAAATTGAAGGAAAAATGGTTCTTGCAGATGTTGTCGATGATGAAAATGACTTTAAGTGGGAGAGGATGTGATATCTTATCCTTTAGTGACTTCAACAATCTATGCCACATGATCATTTCTATGGTGAGTAACAACCATAGCCAAACAATATAGGAGTTTGGGATCCCTTGCATGAAGGCTAGGTGCCCCCACCAACATTGACATATCAAATAAAATTTATATGCACCAAGGGAAGATTGACAAAGAAATTAGAGAAAGGAAACAAAGTTGACATTATAGTAGATGACCCCAAGTAATCCACTAGGAATGCATAATGCATGACACCATATTGGTAAATGACTTTATACATTGGAATATCAAAGAAAAGTTATATGCAAAAAGGGAAGATTGGAATAGATGACCCCTCCTAATCCAGTAGCTATGCATAATGCATGACACCATATTTCCAAATGAATTTATGAGGTTTTATATATTTTTTTTCTTCTAAAATATGTGGAGCCAAAGAGTTGGATACTCAATGAATTTGGGTTAAGATGGTTAACATGATTGCCTTCACTAAGAAGCTAAGAGTCGATGTGATGGTTGTATACATGTTTGTTAGGTGTTTATTAGGTACATGTCACATCGAGAAAATTCACTAATGCACAAAGTCAATAATAAATGGAATGGAGACATCATTGGGCACAAGTCACAAATGGTGTAGAGACATAGTCGATCTCATGTAATCAGGAAGCACATATGACCTTTAGGTGGGAATAATTGAAGTTGGATAAATAGAACTTGGGTACACTTTGGACATGGAGGGATTTGCATTACATCTTAGATAAGGAAAATGAAAGCCATGTAAATTATAGAAAAATGAAATTATAATGTGCACAGGAAATGAAGGAAGAAGACTGAAAAGTCATTCATACAATGATGGACAAGGAATTATATGGTTATGTTAATTTTGAGTTTGACATTGTAGAGATAATTGGCCACTAGATAAGTGAACCGTGGAAGAGAAAAAAATTGTATGAGGTAGGCATGTAGAATCATAAAGTGTTTGATTTGAATGTCCTATAGGTAGTTGGGCATTTGATTATGGATAAATATAAAAATATTGTTGGGATGTTTTAAGGTTACAGTTGGATGTGTGCCTAATGTTGGATGAACTAGGTTTTCTTTAAATTGGTAGCATAAAACATACTATATCTTAAGGAATAGTTATAGGTAGTACTTCTGTGAGGAATCATAGTTTGATTGTAATAATAAGATTCTTACCAAGTCCTTTGGGAAATTCCATATAACCTCAAGTGTTAAAACAAATTTTGGGTTACCCTAAGTTTCCAAAAAAAAAATTGGGCACTACTATAGCTCCATGATAAATAGTATTTGATCAAAGTGGTACCATTAAGGTAGTTTAAACACTCTAAACATAGTTACACCATAATTATAACAACATTCGACATGAGGGAACTCAGAAAAAATACATAGGGTAGAGCTCTAATTTCCTAAAACTCCAAAACTCCAAAATGGAATGCATGACATAGAGAGAATAGGCCCCGAAATGACCATGACACCCATCAATAGTCAAATATCCATCAATGAAATAGATAAACCAAATAAATTCTATCTCTAGAATTCATCTTTAAAATATAGAATGACCCCAAGGATAGGAAGACAAGTTGTAGGTGGTGAAGCCAATTAAGTGTATGCTACTGAGATCTCAGGATTTCCAAGGAAAACATCTTACTAACAACCTTTTACATAGTTCATAACTTCATCATAATCACTTTTAATGATAGCAAGGTCATCATCTTCTAATTTAAGTTAAATCATTAAACAAGAATAACCTTGGGAACTAAATGTATGCCAAAGGACACCAAACTACTGAACAAGAAGTTAAATTGTTGTAATTTATCACTTATACTAATGAGAATACCTCATTATTACGTGGAAAAACTGTAACCCACAACATTATGACTACATGACCAAGTTACTTATAGCGATAAATTCCAAAACCCATTGTTTATCAAAACAATATCATAAGTCCTCCCTCAATTTCATTATCTAACTTATAATAGCTAAATGCCTAAGAACTTGCACACATTTCATATAACTATTGCATATTTTTAAATGCATACACTGCACATACTATTGAAGTCTCACTACTCCAAAATCATAAATGATGAATGAGAACTTGCACACATTTCCTCTAACTATTGGATATTTGTCAATGCATACAATGCACAAGCTCGTGAAGTCTTGCTACTCTAAAATCATAAATAATGAATGTAAATTTATAAGGGTCATCCCTTAATAAAATTATCATGTGCTAAAACTAATATGAACCCATGTGCATGAGGAAAAAGAATAACACCACACAAGATGAATACATGAATTGGAGCTATTGCAAACCCAAACCATAGTCAATGCCATGTATGTGTGAGAAAAACTAACAACATTTGTATTGTGAAGCTATTAACACAATGCTATCAAAAAAATATAACTCATAATCATAATCATCAGTTTGAAAAAATAGTGTAAATACATTAGATTGATTAATGACAAGAGTAGGATAGGTTCACAAAAATATGGCTAGATTATCATAGGGATCGAACTCAAAATTGTTCAAACTTGAGAACATAATTCACAACACTTTGTGATTACAATATTATTTATCAAAAATGTATATAAGCATCCCCACTCCAATCCAATGATGTAGTCTTCTTTTTATCTTGAGTAGGTATCATTTGATCATGATTAGGTCACTAGTCATCCAAATTATCTCTAGGATATCTCAAATATGAAGAAATCCATAGTGGACTCTCTAACCTGCAATCATTCCATGAACAATTGATCCTCCCTAAACATATATCTTATAGTTCCACACCTTCTCATCAAATTGATCTCTTCGTCTAATAAACCCACCTCAAAGCATACCCATCTATTGTTTAAAAAATGCAATCCTATTCACTAAGATGAATGGTTACTAAGGTTCAACCCCACCCATTCTTGTAATATAATATGTATGCAAAAGAACAAATTTGTTTAAGGAACACAATCTATTATATTTAATGGCAAGTGATCAAATATCTCAAATCTAAAAAAAAATGGATGTACATAACTTTGGAACTAGAAATAAATGAAGACAATTATTTACCCTTGCAGAAAATGATTTTGCATAATAAAATTCAAATTGAAAAAAAAGAAAAAAAATCTCATTTTCAACGAGGTTCATGGTTATAAGTAAATCAAAGTTACACATTATGTCATGGACCCTTGCCTTTGATCCATAAATGAACCTTCTCACCTTCAGTCGAATATGGATGAAAATGCCTAACATTCACCTATATTACTTATTGTTTGACTCAATGAAGTACATCCCAAAGGTGCATAGCACATGGGTAGATATAGAACATCTATATGGAAATGGGCTTTGAGAAAGGATTCATCATAAAAATAAAGTTGGTTAGAAAATATTGTACATGGACGCAACTTCTCCATTATGACAAGGTTGATTTTCATTGTAGAGTGTGTCTTGAGCAAACTAGAGTTCGTTAGAAAATATTGTACATGGACGCAACCTATCCATTATGACAATGTTGCTATTCATTGAATAGTGTGTCTTGAACTTGGACACATTGTAGCGCATTGTATTAGGTCTACAAAGAAGAATGTTCCAAAAAAAACCCACGCTGTGGGATGGGGATTTCTTATCGACAAGGATCTTCTCTCAAGCACACCATTAAATTGAACAAGATTTGCCTATCGGGATGTTCCAAAAAAAAAACCATGGTGTGGGATGGGGATTTCTTATCAACAAGGACCTTCTCTCAAGCACACCATTAAATTCAACAAGATTTGATTATCTAAATACCTGCAGCGGTAAAAAGAAATTTATGTAACATATGACATTGATCTAGAAAAACCTTGTTTCATGTTTGATATCTAGTTGGCATTGTTGGTTAAGACATCCGGTTGGAATGGATGGTTAATAAATTGGGTTTGGTGTTTTAAATATTATTCTTACATGAAATTAAATCGATGGGCTTGCTCTGTTTTCCATATATGGGAACGCTCTGTTTTTCATCTATTAAAGACATTATAATGAAACACTAGGTAAAGAAAAAGAAGCAAGGTGACTGACCAAGCTAGGAATTTAGACATAAGACCATGGAGTTGAAATAAGACCCTTCCCATCGAAATCCTCCACTCCTAAAACCAAAGAAGATGCAGAGTTAAAAACACCCCTACGAGGAGGCATGAGAGATAAACTAATTATTCTGGGCGTTGTGAGGAAGGAGAGTGACCACCTTATGCTTAGAATAGAGGGACGTCGTCTTTGAAGAGAAGAGAGCCAATTCGCATAGGAGGAAAGAAAAGAATGGGAGGACAGGTCACGGGTGGCCGAGAGAAGAGCGTTGAGATGAGGGGTTTTCAAATATGGCACCATTAAGGTTCCCAAGATCTGGGAGCATGTCAATTGATTGAGCATACATAGGATGCATAGGTGGGGAGTAGAAGCCATGGGGGGAGTTATGAAGTTGTGACTTGGGGGACGAGGATAGTTAAAGAGAATGAGGGGAGCTGAGGTGGTTCATGTTCGGAAAATGCAACGTATGCTGAGGGAATTAGTGGAGGTCACCAGGTGGACACCTGCATCTGAGGAAGAGAATTCATTGAGCGCAATATCGATACAGACTTGCCTGGTGGAGTGGTTGGAGAGATCCATTATGGTAAGGTCATGGAGGTCAGAGCTGTCCTTGAATATTTCATTGGCTTTTTTGTCTACGATGGAGTCCACCTTGCATCGGACATGGAGAAAGGAGATGAAGTCCCTGAAATCCAGGAGTTGACGAAGATGATGAAGGCCCTGGTCCCAGCTCTAGCTAGGGGAGATGTTTTATATTTGAGAGCCATTTTGAAGATGGATTTCCAAAGAGATAATTAGTTGAGAGTCGCCTTCAACTAAAAGAGGGAAAATAACTCTTTGTCTAGAGATTGTGAGGCCATGGAGGAGACTCGAGAGTTCAACTACATTATTAATTTCATGGACAATGGTTCCACAATAGAGACAGATGATTTCCCCCGTGTTTTTTTTGAAGATGCCTCCAAAACCTCCAAAACCCATAGGACCAGGATTACCTTTTCAGGCACCATCAAAGTTGAGTTTGAGGAGACCAATGGGGGGGTCACTAGTGATGTAGGTTGGTGGGGGCCCTCATGTGGGAATTTATAGAAGAGGGGGGCCCATGTGGATGGTAGGGGTGATTTCCCATCACTAAAGAAGTAAAGATTCATTTGGTTGTGATTTGGAGTCAAGGCTAGACCAGGAATGGAGAAGGACTGTTTGTATCAGTTGTTTTCTACAGTTGGTCCAGAGGAAGTCTTCAGATGAGGACTTGTCTTTGAAGATGCGATGGTTACGCTCTTTCTAAATGTTCTACACAATGAAACGCGGGAGAAACTTCCATAGGAAGTTGAGAATTAAGTTCTGGTAGGGATTGTGAGCCCATTTTTTGAGAGTATAAGTTATGTTTCCATGAATTCGATCATAATTTCTACAGAGAAGCGTTTCCTTATCCCATAGGTTGTTGGAGAAATAAAAACTATCAATAAGAAGGTCTATGGATTCCTCTTTTTTGTTACAAAGAACACATATTGAAGTTCTAGAGAATCCTCTTTAGAGGATATTGTCCCAGGTGAGGATGCCCTTATGATGGACTTGCCATAGAAAGATTGAGATCTTTGGCCAAGTCTTGAGGGACCAAAGTTTGGACCAAGGAGGGTCTGGAGGGTCTGGCATAAATGAGAATTTCGTACGCTTCTTTGACAATGAAAGTTCCTCTTG
The DNA here is from genome assembly GCA_032191745.1 of Picea mariana. Classification (NCBI taxonomy): domain Eukaryota; kingdom Viridiplantae; phylum Streptophyta; class Pinopsida; order Pinales; family Pinaceae; genus Picea; species Picea mariana. Next base: position 27,182 of record JASDQU010687929.1, read on the forward strand.
GCGAATACCCCTATCTAATATTTTCATTGAGCTAACTAATTCGAATTTTTCGATTGCTTACATCTTGCTCGATTTGCATTTTTGTTTCTGCCGTTAGCTAGAGAAGAGAGTAGTGGAGCGGTAATCATTTCCTGAAGTGTTTTTGATCCATGGTATGGCATTAGTCCTTAACCTTTTCATTTCCTTGTGGTGATAGGTTATGTTGTATTTATAAGCTTGGAAGCTGCTTCCAAGAGTTGGACCAGAAGTTTTCTAGGGCACCATTCTGATTTCCCAAAAACTGTGTTGTTGTATGAGGTGGCATCGTGATTTTGTAGAATTCCAAATGAGGGATCCTTGAGAGATAGGAGTGAAGCATATCAAGTTGTGAGGATCTCAGTTTAAGGCATATTTTATGTGTCAGAGCTATGCCCAAGGAGTGGATCCATCAGATATCCAATTCCACAAGGTTTTCTCACTGATAACTTCATTACTTTTGATTAGGTTCCTTAGGCCGAGGAAATCCATGTGTTTCGATAAACAGATTATGTCCCATTTGACTAGAGCCCATTTGTGGATGTTATTATCCCCACTAAAGAGAAAAGTGTGTTGTGTTTTCCATATATATTTGAGAACCCATTTGGGGGCTGCGAGAACAGAGAAGAGATACAATGACATTGTTTGCAAAATAGATTTTATGAGAACTAGGCGCCCTGCAAGATTGAGAGTTCTAAAATTCCCAGAGGATATATTTTGAGTTAATTCATCAATCAGATCCTTCTAGGTGGAGTGTTTTATGACTGAAGTGATTATAGGAGCTCCTAGGTACTTGGAGGAGAGAGAGGAGGAAGAAAAACCTAGGGTTCTAGCTATATTTCTTTGAGTATTGGGGGGCATGCTAAAGAAGAATATGAGAGAGGCTGCCAAGGCATCTGAGAAGGTGCTAAGAAAGATTTTAAGGGTGTGGGATTCTTGAATGGATGGGTGGGCCAAGAGTAGGTTGTCATCCACAAATTGTTGGAGGGTCAAAGGATGACTATTGTGGAGATTTAGTCCTTTAAGAGATCCATTTGTGGTGGTGTTTTTTAAGATTCGACTTAAAACTTCATCCGTGAGGATAAATAGATAAGGGGAGAGGGAATATCCTTGTCATATTCCTCGGGAGGGTATTGCTATCATAGAGGCAGACCAAGGGTTCAACGCTACAACAACGCACCAAAAAAACCCTAAATACTTGCCCTTTCGGCAACACCTAGGAAGCAGATGAATTCTCACCCGAGGTAGAGGCAGGGGTGGTTGCGAGACTCAGGTATCTGCAACCTTAGCTAGGACATAGATCTACGATTATGATACTTAATAGAGAACTTACCACCATCAGATCCTCAATATGCAATCAATACCTACTTCGTTGATAAAATAGAGCTTTGCAGCATTCACACTGATCTAATGTAGTTAGGTACTTAGCACAACAAATGGATCAGATCTAGCAGAAGCAAGCACTAAGAACATTCATAGAAGTTAGATATAACATTCTTACACATCATTAGCACAAAGCATGATTTATCTATCTCTATCAAATCACTTAGCAAGAGAGTCATAAACAAATTAAAACAAGTACATAGCATAACAATACAGTGTATACATGGTTCACCCATACCTTGGGGCTACGTCCACCAACTCTTCTTCTTTATTTTATTCATTCAATCGGTTACAAGCACAAAGCCTCAAAACCCTTACTCTGCACAGGACATAAGATCTGCATAGCTCGCTAGATCCTTCTTCCTTGCATTCCAACACTAATCCTTCCACAATCTTGATACAATGACTTGCACTTAGCTCTGCAAGTCTCACACAGTCATGCACAAAGCACTTACAGACTCTACTTGCACTTAGCATACATTCACATCACATAGATGCACCAGCACTTCTATATAGCCTAAGAATATATTTATATATACAAAATAGGCCTAAACATGGGTAAACCCATGGGTCCCATTCTCGTTACATATTACCACATCCCAAAAATGACCCATAAAGGGGCCAAGATCCCACGATCTCTGCTTTGTCTTGCGCTCCTCCTTTGACAGGTTGTCGAAGTCCAAAAATAGGTCAAACTTGACCAGATATCAACAAAACCTGGTCAAGAGCCAACAACCCCCCAACAATCACCTATGACTCGTCCCGAGTCACTTTGATGTAGGAATTTTTTCTTTGAACGCTTTGAGCTTGGCTTAAACTACTTTGACTTGTTGCTATGCTATGCAATCTTTTTTATCAAATTCTTGAATGAGTGCATCATTCACAAGTCCTTCCAAGCATTGTTCTACCATGATTCTAACCTCCTCTAGTTCTACTCCCTGGCTTTCTACCTATGTAAACAACTGATACGCCTTATCTTGTACCGGTTGGATTTTTTGAGTTATCTCCATAAATCTGCTCTAGATATTATGGATTCATTATTGGGTGGTTCGCTTCTCTTGAGATCTTTTCATTCTCTCCATATATGATAGAGACTTCAGCTGTTCCTGGAGTGTTTCTACGTGTTGCTTCTCTTCTTGGACCTACGACTCCAGTGCCTACAACTCTGGGTTCTCGATAAGTTTCTCAAACGTATAAGCACTGCGATCAACGAATTTATTGCATGATAAGGTAAGGGCCTTCAGTCTATCAACTTTGCTACCGGAAGTGGCTTCTCGCTAGTCCCTTACGTCATGTGGAGTCTCAAGGATAGTGCATAGTTCTAAATATGCAATGTGTTGTTGTAGTTGATGGATCACTTCTTCAAGTTGCACTACTTGCTTAGTGACTTGATCCTCTGCCTTTACTTCTACAACAGTCATAGAGTGAAGTGATTTGTTGACCATTTATTTTTCTTCGAGTTTCTTTGTGAGCAATTGTTCCTTGTATTTCTGCGGTTGGGATTTTTCTTCATCGAAATTTGCCTGGAGATCAAGATTCTCCTGTTTTGCATCACTACATTTCTCTACAAGGACTCCTTGCACTTGTGTCAAAGCCTGGATGGCTTGTGTTGTTTCTTCTTATGCTCGTCGAAGGAAAGCTTCGACTGTATCAACTATTCTATGGAGTTGAGCTAGCTCATCTCCTAGTTCTGGTGTTCCTAATGGAAGAGGCGCAATGGAGACTGTACAGATGGACTGTAGTGCTTGTTGTACTCCTTGGAGCTCAATCTCGATTCTATTGTACATCGCTTCTTGTTTAGCCTCTTGTTTCTCGGCTATCTCCAAGGAAGCATCATTCAAAGTTTCTATAATAAAATTGAAGTCATCTGAGGTGAGGATAGTCTGCATTTTTTTCATATAAGATTTTGATTTCTTTCGGGAGGAAGGCTTCAGAGGGGAAACCTTCCTTTTCTTTGAGGGATCCTCCTCATATCTAGGTGGTGTAACCTCACCTTTCTTCTATTCAAATTTAGTTCCATCTATCTCTCCGCCATCACCTCCTTTCTCTGGTGGTATGGAAGAAGTCTTCATGGATGCACTGTCTAAATCATGAACCTCTTTAGTTTTCTTCATCCTACTAGGTCCGGGTGTATTCTATGTAGTTTTTGGACTGTCTATAAAGGATATCTCCACAGGGTCTGCTGGAATGAGGAGGTCTGCAGACTAGTCCTTGGTGATCTCCTCCAAGTTTTGTTCTATTAGCTTGTAATAGGACTGAAGTTGTTACTTGGGCTCATCAACGCGCGTTGTGATATAAATGAAATGGTAGTCTGTGCTGAACTTCATGAAAGGCCTGAACCTGTGTGAAGTATTCGGAGTTATGAGAGGCTAAGACTGTAAGGCTACCTTCAAATAGTTGTAGTATGCATGAAATACAACATTGGAGTGCCATTATTTATTCATGCCACTTGAATACCATAGTTTGTCGAACTTTACAATGAATGTTTCAAAGGGCTCGATCTCCGGGAATGTCGCACCTTTCAGTATCTCCCAGGCAATGAAAGTGATCAGGATCAATAGCCAGCTGAAGTAGAATTCATACCCTTGATCTTGGGCTTCTCTGCAGTCAAGTTCTAATTGGCTCACTAGGTATTGCACCCAATTAATTTGTAGGCCCTCCACGCACTTCCCTGCAAGGTCAACTACAAAACCATTCACTTGGGTGGGTCAATTCTTTCGTACTAACCTCCCTACAATCATCTGACAAGAGAGGTGCACTGTGCCACTTTGGATAGAAGCTACCTTGTAGTCTTTCGTTCTCTTCTCGATATTGTCGTAGGTGTCCTTGATCCTTTGAGCGAGAGCATGGTCCTTGGATTTTCCAGGATAGAAATCCTGTGGGTCGAGTCCTTGCATACTAAGACTGGTGATATGATTTATCAACGTCATATCCACTATTATGAAACGGTTTAACCATAGATAACCTCCATGGTAACAAGACAACAACAATTTGACACATGCTTTCACATCCTGGTGTCATCCAAAGTACAGAATCTTCATAACGTTCAACATGGTGGACTGCGCGAGGTTATGGGTCCATGACTGAGGGACGATATTCAAATTCTTTCCCTTTGTTCTGGTCAAGTACTTATGTGGGGCAAGCATGTTGTAAACTTTTTGGTCGCCGAGGTTGAAGTCGCTAAACTTCAGTGCTGTAGTCGTATCTTGGTCTGTGCAAACTATGTGTATCCCCTTCGGAAGTTACGTAGTGACCAAGTCGTACTCAAAATCTCTAGGTACACTATCATGGTTTACAACACCGCTCAAAGGTGGTATATAAGTAGGTAATACGCTTGGAATCAACTTAGAATTTGCCAGATCATCCCTATTCTTAGTTCGCTTCTCATCTGATGGTCGGGATGGTTCGGCTCGAGAAGTTGATAGAGAGGATGGAAGTCCTCTCATGGATGATTCTTGTACACTTGTGGATAATCCTCTCTCTGACATGACTCTTTTAGTCATCAGGTCGATCAAAAATTCCTCAACAACTATTTTTGTAGCGCTCAACTCATCCAACATACACGCTCGGGGTTAACAATATCAGGTTCGAGGGTGGTATTTTAGACACACTAATGAGAGAGAGAGCAGAAGTACAATGACCACTATATAAACTCAACGTAGTCTGTGGGCTCAAATTATCAATTCTCAAAAGTTTTCTCGGTGCGTGGGACGATGGGATAAATAGGTAACTCGACAATGGGTTGCTTGCAATGGGTATGAGGTCTTCATTAACTTGGTTCTGTCCATTATGGCACGGTCTCAATAGTCAGATGGTGAGCTAGCTGGCCATAAATGGTTTTCTATCCATTCAGAGCATTGATATAATGGTTATAACATTCCCTAATGGCTATATTGCTTCGGCATGGCAAAGTGCCATGTGTCATTGTTCTGATATCCCGACGAAGCTCCAATTTTGCAAATTTTCTTTCTGTGAGGTTCCCTCAGGGACTTTCTTTAACTTTTCAATCTTATCCCTCTTATTACTTAGATTTCTAGCCTTCTTTCCATTGAGATTTGTCTCAGTATGCCTTTTTCCATTTTGATTCTTATCTTCTCTTAACATAGTTACTTCGCGCTGTTGAATTCTTTCCTAGGATTTAGGGGTAATACCTCTTCTTTGTCTAGGATAAGTACTTCAATATTTTGTTAGTCTTCTAATGTTATTGCAGCTTCGACATTTAGGTCTCTAGTGTTAAATAGCTTCGATCTGTTCTCTTGCTATGCAATCAAGTGTGAGATCCTTCTAGTCATGAATCCTTTTAACTCCTGCTTCTGTTGTTCTAATACTTCTTCTTCTTCTTTCCTTTTGGCCTGGTATCTTTCAATCTAAGGGTTGGATAGTAACATGGTAAATGGGGCATTGTCTTCAATAAATTTAATAATCTTAAAATCATCTTCTGTCGAAGTTCCATTGGCATTCATAGGTATACGAGCGAGCTTCCCACAGAGGTTTACCAATTTTCCTCTGAATAATCCTATTCCTACTAGTGAAGGAATCATAGCAGGCTTCCCTATAGCTTCCCAAGTTCTCTCTGTCATGATATTCACTTGTCTTTCCTCATCCAGAACACAGTGAATATTGAAGTCTCATATTCTTGCTTCGATGCATTCTTTCTCTTTGAATATCCTTGGTAAGCTAATATGTCAGTGGTCATTCATGGTTTCTTTCATCTATAACAATACTTTCTTTGATTCTTTCTAGGATTCTCCTATAGTCTCTGGATCAGCCTTAGGGTTTTCCTAGTTCAGATTCATTCTTTCAACTTTAGCAATCATTCTAGGACAATCCAACACTTCATGGTCCATATCTTTTCAACAAAGATAATTAGGTCTTCTTCCAGGGCATTCCTTTGCAAGATGTCTTGATCTTCTGCAGTTGTAACAAGGGGTTAATCCTCTCTTTCATTTAAATTATCCCCAACTTCTTCTATACTTCTCGCTAGGAGCGTAGGAGCTAACCTGCAACAAATTCTCTCTAGGATCCTGCATCCATTTGTTAGTCCAAACATTCTTTCTATGCATAGGTATAACATATATTTCACTATTCTTGTCATTTCTATTAATATCAAATATTACTTCATCTATCAATACCCTAGTTTTCAAACTAGGAAAGACTTTATTAAGAATACCTAGATCCATACTTGAGAAACACAAATTTCCACTTATCTTACGTCTACAAAGAACAAAGATTCTAGATCTAAATATTTTCACTATTCTTACCTTTATCAGAGCACGGAGCTTGTAAATCTTACCTCTTTTAATAAAAAAAATTCACTTTTACCTTTCTTAGAGCACAAAGCATCAGATCTTGCTTCTTTCCTTCATATCCAACCTCTTTTATTTAGATCGAGCTTCTTTATTTTAGCACAGAGCTTTATAATTCCAGTAGAATACTGCGCACTAGAATGACAGATCTATGCACAAAGATTTTTCCCTGTTCCCAACAATCACAGTTTCAAGTCCCAACAACAAAACCATTTGTTGGACACGGAGCAGACCCAGGGTTCAACACTACAAAAATGCACCAACAAAACCCTAACTACCGGCCCTTTCGGCAACACCTGCGAAGCAGATGAAGTCTCACCCGAGGTAGAGGCGGGGGTGGTTGCGAGACTTAGGTGTCTGCAACTTTAGCTAGGACACAGATCTGTGATTATGATACTTAGGAGAGCACTTAACACCATCATATCTTCAATATACAATCAATACCTACTTTGATGATAAAACAGAGCTTCTCATCATTCACACTGATCTAATGTAGTTAAGTACTTAGCACAATAGATGGATCAGATCTAGCATAAGAAAGCACTAAGCACATTCATAGAAGTCAAAATCTAACATTCTTACACATCATTAACACAAAGCATGAAGAGATTTATCTATCTCTATCAAAGCACTTAGCACGAGAGTCATAAACACATTAAGAAAAGAACAAATCATAACAACACAGTGTTTACGTGGTTCACCCCCACCCCGGGGCTACGTCAAACAAATCTTCTTCTTTCTTGTCTTTAGTCAATCAGTTACAAGCATAGAGCCTTGAAACCCTTAATCCGCACAGGAAAAAGATCTGTGCAGCTTGCTAGATCCTTCTTCCTTGCATTCCAACACTAAGCCTTCCGCAATTTTTCTACAATGACTTGCACTTAGCTCTGTAAGTCTCACACAGTCATTCACAAAGCACTTACAGACTCTACTTGCACTTAGCATACATTCACATCACATAGATGCACCAACACTTCTATCTAGCCTAAGCATCTATTTATATATACAGGATAGGCCTAAACATGGGTAAACCCATGGGTCGACATCCCATTCTCGTTACATATTCCCACATCCCAAAAAGGACCCAAAAAGGGGTCGAGATCCCACGATCTTTGCTTCATCTTGCGCTTCTCCTTCGACAGGCTGTCGAAGTCCACAAATAGGTCAAACTTGACTAGATATCAACAAAACTTTGTCAAAGGCCAACATGTATGAAGGTGGGGGAGGGGGAGTCATTGAAAAGAACCAAAAAGAAGGCGGAGGAAAGGAGGGAGAGGATCTAGTGAAACCAAACTTGACTAAAGCCAAAGGCTAGGAGAATCTTTTCAATGTACTCCTAGTTGAGGTGATCAAAGACTTTGGAGAGGTCTAGTTTGAGGAGAATGCTTGGTTTATTGGTGGAATTTAGGGAATGAATGACCATGGGAAATAATGATTCCATCCAAGATGTTCCTGCCCTCAACATAGCCCATTTTCTCAGGGGAGATAAGAAAGGGAGGTAGAGGTTTTAACATGTTTGCTATGACTTTAGTGATGATTTTTTAAATAATATCGCAGAGAGAAATGGGTCGGTACATACTTGGAACTACATCATTTTCCTCTTTGGGGATAAAGGTGAGGAAGGTGGTGTTAAGGGAAGCGAGTACCCATTGAAAATTGCACGATTCTTCCACAATCTCTAACATGTCCATATTTAGCATATCCCAGCAGGAATGGAAGAAGTTGACTGTGAAACAAACCAGCCCAGGGGTTGTATATTCATTGATTTTCATGAAAATAGAGTCCACCTCTTGGAGAGAGATTGGATGCATTAGGGAGGCATTTTTTTTATCAGTGACCATACTGGAGATGTGGGTGGTAACTCGTTGAATGGCGTCCCCCCTGGAGATATTATCCTCCATGAGTAGATATTTGTAGTCGGAGACCAACTTAGTTTCAATGTCCTTGTGGTTTTCAAGCCGAGTCCCATATTTCTTTTTAAGGAAAGAGATTTTGTTGTGTATTCTATGCAATGGTTGTGTGGTGGAAAAAATAAGTATTGCATTCACCTTCCTTCAACCAATAGATTTTTTATTTTTGTTTCCAGAGCATTTCTTCATGCTGACTTCTCTCCTCTATTTGGGATTGAAGCTTTGGTTCAGAAAATTGATTTTTTTATAAGAAGATTGAGGACCATAAACATTAGTGATGAATCCATGCATGTCTATTCCAATCAGGTGGTAGGAAGATGATATGGAGTTTCCAGTGGTGGTGGTGAGGTCATTAATAGTGATAGTTGAAGGATTCAAAGCTATTGCAAGACCACCCAAGGCCCTCGCCACATCCCCTGCAATGGAGTCATGGATGATTTTAAGAATGGAAATTTATATTAAAATGTAGAAACGTCGGCTAATATTACTAGTACTTAATATGCAAAATGTAAAAAGTTTGGTGATATCCTTGTAAAAATATTCAAATTTATAAGGATTTTGTATAGTTTCTACAAAATTTTGGCGATTTGTAAGGTAAAAACAAAATATTCTATGGACTTTGGGCGAATAATTTTTAGAAAAAATGGAAATTGATGAATCGTTTTTTGGGAAAACCCATGGAAAATTAGCCCAATTGCGAAATTTAGCCCCTAAAATCATCTATGAATGGAGTTGATATTTTTCCAAAGACGAGAAAGCAAGGTCTTGATATTTTTGGTGGTGCTTTTTGTTTCTTGAATCATGAGTATTGTGGGTTAATCCTAGTGGATTTTCCTTCGAAATGTTCTATGTTTGTTGAGACCCTTGATGCCCCTAACATTCCAAGAGATGACTTTCATTTGGAGCCTTGTGTGTTGGAAGAAAAGAGTGGAGTGAGCTAGGCATATTTCCCTCACTCCACTAACTTGCAACTCAAAGAGGTGATGCATTGAAGATATGTCTTGCACCCTCACTTTTTGAGATCTTTGACAACATTTCTCAGGTTAGTTGGTGGATTAATTCGTATCCCAATCCATCCACACAGTTTGACTTTGTTGAGAACTTCCTTGAGGAGATGGATCTGCTCTGGGGCTATGGTGTGGAAAGTATGTTTTTTGCATGAATCCTTGAGTCCTAAGAGATCTATCTCGCCTAGATTTAGATATCCAATGTCTTCATCCATTAGCACATCAAAATCATGACTGATGGAACATATCAGGTTCTTTGTAGGCGGCGTTGAGGACATGTTGGCAAAGGGGTTCATCTTTGTGGGCATTGGATCTGAGGTGGGAGTGCCTCTATGGTTTTGCATGGGCTCCTGGTGCTGCTTTTTGGGGCTGATTGGATTTCTTCCTCAATGTGTTCCTCCCCATTCATTTGTTTGGCAAGGACTTGAAAACTGTTTCTTGTAAACAGGTCTGTGGAATTGGCTGCAACGTGGGATTTATGACTATTTCGTCATCGGGTGGGGATTGTTCAAAATCCTTCCTCATTCATGAGTGTTGTGTCTTTATGAACTGTGGTTGGATTGTTTTGAGGGTATTCCCTAAATAGGTGCATGTGTTCATGGCACTTCTGGCATTTAAAAGGGACATGTTCATATTCCACGGTTTGGATCCATTCCATGTCTTCATGCGCTAGGAAACTGGAGTCAGGCAGGGCGCTCGAGATGTGCAAGTAGATGCAAATCCTGGCATAGGAGGTGTACTTGCTGGTTTTAGTTTGCTCTACTATTATGAAGAAATTTCCTAGAGTGTTACTAATGTCTTTGAGGTTTTCATCATCCGAGTAGTTTTGAGGAAGGGAGTAGATTCTGATCGAAATAGGCGCCCAAGTAAAGTCTTCTTTGTCGGGGTTGAAGCATTATGTCCACTTCCAAAGGTATAAGCGTGTTGAATTGAAGAAGTAGGGGGGCCCTTCGAGTATTTTATCTCTGTCATAAAGTCAAGTTATGATGATAGTGAAGAATCTTATTGAACCTAGTTGGATGTTAAAATCTCCTTTGGGTTTCCATTTAGCTGCGATCGAGTTTAGAAGTGTAGGTTCCATGGGCCAGATTCCTATGAATTTGCCTATGAGCGCGTAAGTTCTCATGTATTCAATTATGTGGCATTGATGTGAGCTAGCTGAAGCTTCCTTGGTTGTTTCTCTGACTTGGGAATGCATGCGGTTGTTGTTCGGGGATCCCCCATTCAGAAAGGTTACGGGGCAGGCCCGTTAGGTCCGAAGTTGTATGCCTGCCACTGCCTGCCGATAGATTCACCAGTCCAGCGCCGTTATCGGACATTGCAGGCTGGGCATCTATCTCTCGTATATCGCTCGCTGCTGCCCACCGAATAGAGGGATGTGTACCTCCAACAACAAGGATGGAACCATAGGCCCTTTCGATTTCTTTGTAGCTAGGTTCAGCCTTTTCATTCCATCCCTTTTCTACCGCAAGGTGGGACCTGTCCATGAGAAGCTTCAGTCCATTTATTCCGGCCATTTTCTCACGTAGATCGGGTTGTCCCTCTTGGGGGCTTCCAGGGTAGAATGGGTCATGGACAGCTGCACAGGGGACGAATGTTCAACAATCATTGGATCAGGTTGGTCTTCTTGCATGGGTTTCTAGGTATGGAGATTTTCTGTCGCACAATCGAGAGTTTATCTAGAGGCATCGTATAGGGATTCTTTTGGGGAGGCAATTTAGATCTAAAACTAGAGTTCCGTGGCGAAGGAGACATGGTCGAGGGCCAGGGAGAGCACGAGAAGGCACAGAGTTAGGGTTACGAGCATCAGCGGGAAAGGTGTATCCAAAAAAAACTCTCATCTCATAGAGTTTGATTAGATATACATCAGCATTTTTATTTGAAAAGGAAACAATATTTTTCATTAGAAAAAATGGTATTTAAAAAAAAAGACATGATAAGATATTAATAAAATAAATAATGTTTTTCATGTATCATTTACAACATCAATTAGCTATCATATTAATTATTAATGAAAAGTGTAATTAGTTTCCTGCTATCCTATTAGTATAAAACTTAGGATATGTTCTCATAAACCACTTCTCTCAAACCAACAAACCAATAAGAAATAGTCATTTGAAATTTATGTATACAGAAATATTTTATATTTTCAAAATATCTTAATGTTAAAAATATCCCTAACATTTTCTACGAAAATGTGTGAAAAAGATACAGTGCAAGACTGCCATTTCTCCAAAACTAAAAGGGAAAGGCCTAACAGCAAGCATATAAATATAAAAATTATGACATGTTCTCATAAACGACTTCTCTTAAACCAACAAACCAATAAGAAATAGTAATTTGTAATTTAGGTATAGAGAAATATTGTATACTTTCAAAATATTCTAATGTTAAAAATATCCCTAACATTTTCTACAGAAACGTGTGAAGAAGATACAG
>JASDQU010687931.1:19871-33317 GCA_032191745.1 Picea mariana
ATCAAGGCCCTTCGTCAGTCTAATTTCTGGGACTAAGCCATTCTTCTTTTCAACAATCAACCTCCTACTTAATTTGACTACCATCAAGATGTACAGGAAGGGGGACAGAGGGAAGCCTTACCTTAATCCCCTTGAGGCAAGGAAGTAATTTGTTGGTCTTCCATTCACTAGGGGGGCTATCCATGTATTTTCAGTGCATGCTTTGATCAATTTAACAAAATCTGGGCAGAAACCAAAAGAAAGAAGGACTTTATAAAGAAACGAGAGGTTTACCCTGTCGAAATGATTTTCCATGTCGAGCTTTATCAGCATCGCTTGCTCTTGTCATTGGTGACTGGAGTGCATGGCTTATTGAACTTGTATTACATTGTCGAGAATATGTCTTCCTTTGACGAAACCACCTTGCATGGGTGAAATTACGTTTTCTAGCAGAGGCTTTATTCTGTTTGTCAGGAGTTTAGACAAAATTTTGTAGGAAGCATTGCAGAGTGATATGTGCCTGAATCTTTCGAAGGAGCTCGGATTAACTTCTTTGGGAATTAAAGCTAGGAAGGTGGAGTTGGTACTTCCCCCTACCTTGGCTCTTTTATGGAAAGATATGATCATATTTTGCAGGTCTATCTTGATTATATCCCAACAAGCTCTGTAAAAATGGATTGAGAAACCATCTGGTCCCGGGGCTTTGTCGGGCTCCATGGACCAGATGACATTGCAGATTTATTCTTCATTAAACAACTTCATGATATCTGCATTTTTATCCCTGCTTACTAGAGAGGGAATGTGAGAGAGGTATTCTGAGATAGTCTCTTTGCAGTCAGAGTCTTTTTCTTGATATAGGTTCTGAAAGTGTTTTTTTGCTGCCTCTTTGAGCTGTTCAAAACCCTTGTGTATCGTTCCATTTGAGGACGCAATTTCAGAAATGTGGTTGCGAGAGAAGCAGACTTTGCATTGTATGTGAAAGTAGGAAGTGTTAAGGTCTCCAGCGCCTTTTAGCCACAAGCTTCGAGACTTGAGACTCCAATATTCTTCTTCTTGTCGAAATGCACGGAAAGTTTTGTTTTGGGCAACTTGTTCTTTCTCTAGATCTGTTTTGAAGATGGCCTTGGACTCCATTTTATATTGCAAGTCTGATAGCTGATGGACTACCTCTTGTCTAATGCTAATGGGGTTGATGATGGATTTTTTAACCCAAGATTTCATTGCATGTTTTGTTTCTTTTAATTTTTTCTCCCACACATAGCTTGGAGACCCTGAGACAGGAGAGGACCAAGAAGATTGAACAGTTTCCAGGAAGCCCTCCTTATCTATCTAAAGGGGGTTGAACCAGGAAGGAATTGGGCCCATATTTTCTTCTTCTTTTAGATTCAAGAGGATAGGTTTGTGATCAGAAGTCAACTTTGGGAGGATTTTGGTAGATATTATCCTTCTTTCTTGTAGGAACGAGCTCTGGATTAAGAATATGTCCAGGCATGCAGAGATGTGGGCAACCCCTAATCTATTATTTGTCTAGGTGTAAAGTCCTTTTGAAGGCTTGAAATCAAGGAGGTCCCGCTGATGGACTAGCTCCTCGACGAAGGGGAGGATTTGGTCTCTGCCACTATTGCCTCCTCTCTTTTCTTTCATATCAAATACTAAATTTAGATCTCCGACTAGTATTATGTTTGAGGGAGAGGAGATCTCTAAAAAATATGATAACGATTTCCAACACTCTTTATTTTCAGAGTATAGGATAGGTACATAAAGATTGAAGAGTGAAAGAGAAAACTTACTTGAAGGATGTCGGAGTTTAGTGAAAAACCAGTGTTGGGTCTCGAAAGAATCTTCTAAATGAAACTTGTCATTTTCCCACAAGGTTGCGAGGCCACCAAAGGAACCTCTTGCGCTGATGGCTTTCCCAACATTTTTCTTCCATTTCTGTTTGTTGATTTCAAGAAGGGTGTCCCCTTCAATTTTGGTCTCTTGGAGCAGGAGGATCTCGAGAGGGTCGTTTTTCAGTGGGTATTTAACTGCTTTGGCCTTCGATGGATTCCCCAATCCCCTACAATTCCAAGAGACTATATGTATTATTTGTTGGGGTTGGAGTGGGTAGGCACTCCCTTGGGGGGCCATGTTCTGGTATTTCTTCCAATGGACATATCAATGGTGGATTGGATTCCTTGCATTTTTTGCCTCTCTGCTTCTTCTTCTCTTGCTTCTTTGTGAGATTTTCTCCCTACTCTTTTTGATGGTCTCTCAAAAGACATCCTCCAAAGATCCGGAGTTTTCTGGGAGTTTCTTTTTTATTATTTTTGCATAGGAAGGGGAGGAGGAGTATCTAATTGGGGAACTGGATTGGGCTACATCGCCATTGTTTTTTCCCACTGTGGGAGGGAGGGTCTGTTTCTCACGTTCTTCAATCACTAGATCAGATATTTCTGAGGGGTGGATGAGGATTTTGAAGGGGTTTTTAGGAGCCTTTGGGATTGGGGGGACTGAGCTTCCTTCCCTAGGACCTTTCCCTAAAGTGGGGGCGCCAGGCCCATTTGATGCCCCTTTCCCTTTGAATCTGTTGTTATTCTTTGATGGGGCTGCTTTCTGGACTTGTGTCCATTGTTTGCCTTTTGAGATCTCCCCCTCTTCTTCTACCTTCTTTTTGCAATTCCTAGCGAAGTGTCCGTAGCCATGGAAATACCTGCATTTGAATGGAAGTTGTTTGTAATCCAGTTCTTGGATGTGAGACCAGTTTGCGACCTTTAGTTGAATGAATTTCGGGAGCCCCACCTCCAGATCTAATTCGATGCATATCCTGGCACAAGAATATTGATCCTTTCTATCTGCTTTGTCGATGTATTTTCCGAGTGTGTTCCCAATGGATTCTAGAGACTTCAGATTCCAACAATGCAAGGGAAGGTGGGGGAGGCACACCTAGACCAGAACAACTGAGGGCACATATTGTGTCAGATCAAAGTTTGGAGACCATTTGTTTAGCTATAGAACTTGAGGGCCCATAAAGTATGGTCCATTCCTAAATATGAGGTTTCTGTCCTCTGTGTTGTCAAATACAAATGCGTATAATCCCCTGCCAATGAGATGGATTTTGATGCCTTCTTTTACAAGGGGGTTCTAGTTCCTCTGAACCCATGCATCTACAGCTTTGGGAGAAGGCCATAGGCATGTGAACTAGCCGATGAGTTCCCTTTCAACAAGGTTCAAAGCAGATCTGCATGTTTCTTCTGCTGGGAGGGCGACTAAGGGAATACTATCCAGTTTTTTGATGAATTTTTTCTACATCTCCGAGGCAGTTCGTTTGTTGTTGGTTGCGACTAGTTTTCTGAAAGCATCTATCTCAGGAGGGAGAGGTGGGGGGAATAAGGGATGGGGCACACCAGGTGTGCGTGCGGGAAACCTCATGGAGTGTGGTTTCAAAGAGGTCTTCAAAACTATTTTTTTTCTCTTGTAGTTTTGACTATTAAAAAATAAATCAATAATTTTATAAAAATATATATATAAATATTTGATGTTTTATTATATCGCTATAATATATAAATATTTATAAAAAACTTATAAATATTTTATGTTTTATTATAATGTCAAGGTAATTACAAGTAAGACACATTATAAATGAGGAAATTTGCAAAACCTAAAAAACAGTGACATCACTTACTTAAGAAAAAACAAATTAAAAAAGGGTAATAGGTGCAAAGTAGTTATTCCCTGCCTCGTTTGTATTTGACATGGAGTGCATTTTCTAATAACCCATTAAATTCTTTTGAAACTGCCATCAGGTGATGGTGATGGGTGACTTCTCTAGACATACTAGACACTCACACAATTAATATTCTACGTTTCTGTGCAAATGTTTACAATTGCGGATGGAACTATGTGCATGGGAACTGACCTATGCAATAATTTTAAATAAGTTTATTTATACATGTGAATTTGTGAGCTTATTCTTGTTACCACAAGTTTGTTTTGGTAAATACATAGGGAGTTCACCCTACGATTTGGTTTGGAATTAACCACTCTAAGTTCGCCCTATGATTTTCTTGGAATTAACCATAGAATCAAGGATTGAAACAGAGAATCAAACTATTTTTTACATCAATGATCAACTTTTATGACCTTTCACATGCTCAAAAAGAGATTGGTCTATACAATAAGCTTCCCAACCAAATATAATTTCAAACAACATCACTTGAACTATAAACTCAAAAATTACCAACAATCATTTTTTTAACTGTAAACTCATAAAGGATTAGCTATTTAACTTGGCATTCTATCCAATGTACACAGAAAACATAAACTTTTAATTGCACATACATATTATCTATTATTTATAAATTTAAAATATCATTACATTTTAACATTATTTTTTAATCTTTGACTTGTTAGAACATGAATGAAATAAATTCCAAAATTTATGATAAAATGAGGTAACCATATTTTGTACACATGAGTTGATCATCATTAAAATTTTGTAAATAAATAAGGTTGTTGTAAATTTGTTGTTAAACTTAACCCTACCACATCCTCTGAAAGAAATTAGGTCATATATTCAATACTTTTAATAATAATATAATCATGTGTGAAGTGAATTTAAATGATATGTGGGAAAAACACCCTTGGAGTATATTTAATTGTGGAGCCATGTTAGATATCTTGATCCTGTAATCTTATTTTTGGCCACATCCATAGAACGCCCCCACCCTCAAAGCCCAATGTTTTTTGGGGAATAATTCAATTCAATTCAATTCTTCTGAAAATAATGTAAAAAGAATGGACGTTGTCTAATCATTCGACTCTTTGAACTTTTTCAACGGAATTTGAAAAAACAGATCTTGACGAAATCTCCATTTTCTATTGTTTAAATTTCATTTTTTAATGCATAAATCAATTCATCACCTTGAAAAACCCTCAAGACACTCGAATTATATAGACTCAATCACTCAAATATGGAGTTCCAACGATTTTTAGGAAGATTTCAGTAAAAATTGATCAGAAAATATGCTTGTAAAAACTCCAAAAGACCAAACGCTTAGACTACACAAAAAGAATGTGTTAGGGATGCACTACATAAGACTGCATCCACCATAATTTTCAATGTCACATGTGTATCATGCACACATTATTTAAGAACATGTCCATCCACATGTGTAGCATGCACACTTTGTTTAAGAACGTTCCCATCATTATCGTGCATGAGGTTGCAGGGTAGCATTTGATTCAATTCAATCCCTAGTAAATAGTGTAAACAAAAGGACAACAACGACACCTTGTACACTGTCGCCTCCACTTATGTTGTTGCTTCTGCTTCAGAGACATGCAACCCAAGATATGGTCTTCCCAAAGGTTTCAAATTCCAGGTTTCTAAACAGTTTCAATTTTCAAGTAGCAATGGAAGACCAACTACAATACAGAGACCACAACACCACCGAAATTGAATTACAGTTAATTGGCACAGATGGATCCTAGCACCAAAGAAATCTTCTTTCTCTTCAATCTGATGTTCGCATAAAATATGAATTTTATGATACCTTTATGTTTTAGTGTTGGTCATTGAAGAAGAAGCGACCTTTTGAAATCAATATAACAAGCCCTTAGAGTGGTAAGATTTGTATTAAATTTATTAGGTTTGCATTAAATATTGTTTTCAACTACTACTAAGGGAATTCAATGTTTATTATCTCTGATCCATTGCAAACTTCTTGTAGAGATCAAAAATGTAGGTCGAGGAGGTTCTATCATGGATCTTCAGAAGATACTGATTATGTTTGCTTTGGACATCATGTGTATTGTCATTTTCAGAGTGGATTTGGGTTTTCTCACTCCGATTGGACAAGATGTTGAGATAGAAAAATATTTTGAAGAGGAAACGGATGCAACCATCAAGAGGTTCATCATTACTTTGAACATATGGAAAACAATGATGTTTTTGAACATTGGCACTGAAGAAAAGCTCAAGGACAATCTGCAAAAAAATAATGAATTTGCTGTCGAGAAATAATTACTCCAAAATGACGAAAATGTTGAACGGCATGACATGTTGTCGAATGGCATGATGTTGTGTGGTGATGGCACTTGTTTGTTCTCTGATAAAATTATATGATACATGTGCATCAATTTCGTTCTAGATCTCTAGGACACTACCTTTATTGCACTTTCCTGGTTCTTCTATATGCTTATTTAACATCTAACCGTAGAAGAAAACATTTGCTCTGAATTACGGAGGATCTTTTTCATTAGAGGAGGATTGAATCCCACTGGGTTTATAGTGGATGAGGTGAAAGAGATGCAGTACTTGCATGTTGCATTGTCTGAAACATTAAGGATATATCCCTCACTCCCTATAAACTATAAGGAAGTGATACAAGATGAGGTATTTCCTAATGAGGCACAATTGAAAAAGGGAACATACCTTATCTTCCCAATATACTCCACCGGAAGGATAAAGAATATATGATGAGAACACTATCACTAAGATGGTAGAGCTAGGGATTAAAGAAAATCTCTTCCTTGAGCTCCCTAATGTTTGACATTTTAAATTTTACATTTCTCAAGTCAAAGTGGTTGAAAGGATATCATTCTGCGAATATCACCAGGAAGGAAAGTGCATGTCCAAGAGCACCATCACCAGTGACAAATTCTCTAAGATGGTTTATAATTCTCAACTTTGTCAAAGAATGGTTAACAATCAAACAATACATGAATATATATAATATTTGTTAGTTATAACTGTAACCTCAACAATATGTGACTGTAGTGCACTGCTAGTTGTTCTTGCCAGCTGTACGAGTCTGTTAGGATTTCTTGTTTTGTTTCTTGATCTTTTTGATTTGCTTGAGCTTATTTAGCTCAGATATTTTCCCTTAATGATATGTACTCGATGATATGCGCTCTCCACTTTCTTGTTCCCAATTCTGTCTTCTTTGTACTATCTTCTTTGTTCTTAAATTTTTCATGGTATGAGATCTTAGGATGAAAGCCTCTTCATAGTGCCTGGAGAGCTGCACGATCCTAAGAAGAAGAGCGTAGAGCTTACATTGTCTCACAGACAAGAGCACGGGATGCAAGATTCTTCACAGAGCCTGGAGAGCAGTCTGTAGTCCGCAGTACACTCAAAAGAACGTTGGAGACAACAAGCACGAGGAAGAAGAGTTACAGAAGGACGAAACACTTAAAGATTCGTGAGCATTTAAAGAATTCGTGAAATTATTTCGCATTTAAATATTCATGAAATTCTTTCTTTGGGAGGAAGTTTGTAGAAGCAACAAAGGACAAGCTACAACAACCATAATATCGACTGCGGGAACAGATCTGAGCCATTAATCAAGCTCAGAAAGGATGAGGAACTCACAGAAGAGGTGAAATTTTTTTTTAGCCGTTAGATCTAGGGGAGAGAAAGATGAGCCATCAGATCAAGCAAAGATTAAGTCACGACCGTCAGATCTCATTGAAGGGAGATCAACAGTGGGTAGCCATTGTGGAGATTGGGAAGAAAATTAAAGAGTGAGAAAGTTGTGAGCCCGCAATCTCTCAGGATTGTTGATCTTGCTATATCATTAGATCAACGGTGGACATCGATCTCACTACAGACAAGCATCTTCGCATTGCGCAGATCGGGAAGGAAATTAAAGTGTGAGCAAGTTGAGTTTCCGCAATCACTCGTGGTTGTTGATCTTCAAGATAAGCGCCCAAAGGTTAAGCCAAGGTCACAGCTCTCGGTCACATGTAGAGAAGATAGAGAAAACTTCATGCAAGGGTTATCTCCCACACAGGACACGTGTCAGATGATCCCCATTTTCGACAATCTCATACTACTGGAGGAACCAAGAAGTGGTGAGTAAAGAACTCTCGAAGGCTAGAAGCTCTAAAGTTCATCTGGACAGTCCATCGACGAAGACAAATGGACGAAGGATCTTCCACTTCACTAGTTCGAGGCTCAGAGAAAACACAATGCAGTGTTGCCAGAACTTACGAAGCCTCGAAGGCCAAAGTAAATCTCAGTCGTCCAATCAAGAGGACACATGGAGGCTGATCTCGCACTTTAGATATTTGACACTCTAGAGGATTGCGCATATTAGCAGATGGAAACTCTCGAACACTGGAGTTCCGAAAAAGATCTTGGTTGTTCATTTGCAGAGGCCTAAGGATCGTTGGATCTACATCTCTACGAATAGTTCGTCGCCCCGACACTTCGTGATTATTCTGATTGCGAGCGATGAAAGATATCCAAAACCCAGAGTCCCAAAGTAATTATGAGTCGTATATCTCGACAGGTAATTGAGACCGTCGATCTCTTCCCCCTATTCGGAGGTTCGCGAATTCAGAGGATTAAGAGGTAATAAAGGAATATCGCCTGGAGCCTCGAAGGACCGAAGGCATGAATTCCCAAAGTAATTATGGACCGTTGATATAAAATCAACGAGGACCATTAATATTTTCAACAATTATTTTTTTCATCCATTCGACTATTCGAAGGAACTGAGACCTTCACGCGTCTTAAAGCCTGAATACCAAAGGCCCGAAGCACCTAGTTTTTATCCCCTGGTCACATGAGAAGTTGAACTTCAATTTATTTTTTACTCCCGAGTAAACTCAGATAGTCCGATTCCACCATTAAAGGGGATACAGTTGCTAAAGAACAGAGCTCAGAGCTCTGAATCCGTAGATCTCGTGCTCGTATAGTTGGATCCATCCAGATTGAAGTTAAATAAGTAGTCTACCCCGTTTTTTTTGGCCCAAAGTCACACACAAGATTTCGCAGACCTGTTTTTACACGTAGGAAATAGGTAAGCATGAAAATTTCATTTTGTCACTGTTGAAATTTTTTCAAGATGGCCACCTCTAACAATTTAGGACCAATGGAAGGACCAATTATTCTTGGAAAGAACTATGAATTTTGGTCTATTAGAATGAGATCCTTCTTACAAGCACAAGAGTGATGGGATCCAATGAATCTTGGCTACATGGAACCAGATCCAACAGACCTTGCTTCCATGAGAAATCAACAGAGAACTGCTCAGGAAACACATAGGAACAAAGAGAATAAGGCACAATTCTGGATTCAAAACTCAGTGGATGACTCGATTTTCTCAAGCTGTAGACCTTGAGGATGCATTTTGAGACTTTAAAAATGACAGAGTCTGTAAATGTTGATCAATTTATGACCAGAGTCATGGGAATTGTAAACTAGATCAGATTGACTGGTGAAGACATACATTATCAAAGAATCGTTGAGAAAGTCCTCAGAAGTCTTCCAAATAAATTTGAAATGGTTGTTACAACCATCCTTGAATCCAAGGATCTGTCAAATTTTTCAACAGATGAATTAATGGGCTCTCTATTGACACATGAGACTAGACTACATCTCGAAGATGAGTCAATAGCCAACGCCTTCAAGTCTCAATTCTCCTTCAGCAGAGGGAGAGGCCGAGGCAGAGGCAGGGGTCACCGAGGAAGATGGATAATTCCAAGTAACAATCACTCAAGTGAAAGTCACAGACAACAGAACCAGAATCAAAATTTCCAGCCTCAAAGAGGTAGAGGGAGAAGATCAAGTGACAAATAAAGCATAAAATGCTCTAACTGCAAAAAGTATGGGCACTATGGATCTGAATGCCAAAAGAAGCAAGAAGATCAACTCTTAGGCAGAGCACATGTCTCAAATCATGAAGGAGAAACCTCATATGGTATGTTTCTATCATGCCACAAGACTGAAGAACAACACAAAGATCTTTGGTTGCTGGACAATGGTTGCATCAATCACATGACAGGTAACAAAGATTTACTTTCATGCATTGATTCTTCTATTTCATCTGATATTACACTTGGAATTGATTCCTTAGTCAAAGTTCAAGGAAATGGAACTGTACCTATTCTCACTAAACAAAATGTAAAGAAAGACATAAACAATGTCTATCACGTTCTAGATCTGAAACATAATATGTTAAGTGTGGGATAACTTATGGAACATGGATATAAGTTATTGTTTGAAGGAGCGTCATGTATGATATATGATAAAACCCCCAACAGACAATTGATTTCTGAAATCCACATGACTAGGAATAGAATGTTTCCCCTGACCCTTAGAATTGCAAATCTGATCCAATCATATGCACAAAGTGCATCCACCCCCAATGAAACTATGGTTTGGCATGCAATATTTGGACATCTACCCTTTCAGAGTCTAAGCCTTCTACAAAAGCAGTCCATGGTCAAAGGTCTACCTATCTTCAAAGAGAAAAATTCCCCATGTGAGTTGCATTCTTGGAAAACATAAGAGAACTAGTTTTCCATAGTCCTCCACTCAAGCCAAACATCACTTAGAGCTGGTTTACACTGGCCTCTGTGGACCAATGCAAACAAAGTCAATAGGTGGTAGAATTTATTTTTTAACATTTATTGATGACTTTAGCAGAAAAATATGGATCTATTTTCTCAGACACAAGTCTGAAACTTTTGCAAAGTTCAAAGAATTCAAGGCTGAAGTTGAAAAACATAGTGGGGAATATGTGAAGACTCTCAGGTCAGATGGAGGAGGAGAATATAGCTCCAAAGAATTTGCAAATTTCTTCTAATCACAAGGCATCATCATGCAATCTACATCTAGGTATACTCCACAACAAAATGGAGTGGATGAAAGGAAAAATCAGACAATAATGAACATGGTAAGAAGCCTTCTCAGAGAAAAATGTCTATCAAATCTATTTTGGGTTGAAGCAGTAGCATGCTCGGTTTATCTCCTGAATAGATCTCCAAACACCAGTCTCAAGATGAAGGTCCCTCAAGAAGCATGGAGTGGGACAAAGCTAAATGTTTCTCATCTTAGGACATTTGGATACATAACATTCGCTCACATACCTTCCGAATTGAGGAAGAAACTTGATGATAGAAGTGAGAAATGCATTTTTGTTGGCTACAGTGAGACATCCAAAACCTATAGACTCTACAATCCAATTTCAAAGAAACTAATTCTCAGCAGAGATGTCAAATTTCTTGAAAATAAATTCTGGAATGAGTCTGAAAATCGTCCTATGGATAGTCAAAATCCATTTCTTCCACTTCCCGAAAACACAAAAAATTCAGGACAACAAACACATCAGCCAACCCTTGCAAGACTGTAGGTACAAGGACAACCTGAAATTCCTCAGGACAAATCTACTTCAAGCATAACTTCATCCTTTGAACTTCAAAATCAGAGAACTCGAAGCTTGAGTGAAATCCATCAACAGTTGGATGATATTGATCAACACAATCTTTTGCATTAATGTCATGTCAACCTACATCTTTTAAAGAGGCATCCTAAGAGCCACATTGGGTTCAAGCCATGAACCAAGAGATTGAATCCATTGAGAAGAACAAGACATGGGATCTTGTTGATCTTCCCAGACATAAGAAAAGTATTGGTGTCAAGTGGGTTTACAAAACTAAACTCAATGAAAAGGGGTAGATTGAAAAACAAAAGGAAAGACTTGTTGCCAAAGGATTCTCACAACAACTAGGCATTGATTATAGTGAAAATTTTTCTTCAGTAGAAAGGTTGGAAACTTTAAGGACTCTCTTAGCCATAGCAGCTCAACACAAATGGAAAGTATACTAGATGGATGTCAAGTCATCTTTCTTGAATGGTGTCTTAGAAGAAGAGGTCTATGTGGATCAACCACCTGGATTTGAAGTCAAAGAGTAGCAAACCAAAGTGTATCGGTTGAAGAAAGCCTTGTATGGTTTAAAGAAAGCTCCAAAAGCTTGGTACAACATAATTGGCACTTACCTTATCAAGAGTGGTTTCAACAGAAGCTAAAATGAGCCAATTCTCTACACCAAAACATATCAGCAAGGTAAACTTCTGATTGTATGTTTATATGTTGATGACATGATATATATTGGAAATCTTGAGTTAACCAGTTTTAAACATGCCATGCACTTTGAGTTTGAGATGACAGATCTTGGCATAATGAAATATTTTTTGGGAACTGAGGTTCACCAATCAACCAAAGGAATTTTTGTCTGTCAGCAAAAGTATGCAACAAACATCATCAAAATATTTTGCATGGAAGACTGCAATCTAGTAAAAACTCCTATACCCCTAGGCACAAAATTGAGCAAGCAAGATGAAGTCCCTACAATGGATTCTACCTTGTACAAAATTTTAGTAGGAAGTTTGTTGTATCTTACAACAACTAGGCCTGATATTATGTATGCAACCAACTTTGTTTCCAGGTTCATTGAATCCCCCAAAGATTCTCACTGGAAGATGGCAAAAATGGTTCTGAGATATGTTGTAGGAACTCTCAATTTTGGCTTATGGTACACTCAGTCAGAATATAATCATCTCTCTGGTTACACAAATAGTGATTTTGTAGGCAACCTAGATGACCGGAAAAGCACCTCAGGACATGTTTTTCACCTGGGCACGAACCTGATTTCTTGGGCATTAAAGAAGCAACCCATTGTCTCAATATCTTCTATAGAGGCAGAGTATGTCGCTGCTACCTCAACTTCTTGTCAAGTTGTGCGACTGAGAAGACTATTGAATGATATGTCACATATAGAAAATAAGCCAGCTCATATCTTCTATGACAACACTTCAGCGATTGTTTTATCCAAAAACCATGTGTTTCACAAGAAAAGAAAGCACATTGACACTCACTTTCACTTCATATGTGAACGAGTCAATAATGGTGACATTGCACTTCAATTTTGTGGCTCACGAGATCAACTCGCAGACACAAAGCCAGTAGGAAAATCAGTTTTTTATTTTCAGAGACAACACTTGGGCATTATCAGTGCTGATGTTTGTAATTGTTGAGTTTAAGTGGGAGTGTTAGTTATAACTGTAGCCTCAAAAGTATGTGACTGTACACTGCCAGTTGTACGAGTCCGTTAGGATTTCTTGTTTTGTTTCTTGATCTTCTTGATTTGCTCGAGCTTATTTAGCTCAGCTCTTTTCCCTTAATGATATGTACTCGACGCTATGCGCTCTCCACTTTCTTGTTCCCAATTCTGTCTTCTCTGTACTGTCTTCTTTGTTTTTCATTTTGTCAATATTTACTTGCAAAGAGAGCAAGAGCTACCAGAGATGGAGGGATCTAAGGCGGTGCACACAAATAGCGAGAGATACCATAGATGTAGGGAGCTAAGGAAGTACTAAGAAGTTGTAGGCCCATATCCAAGTGCATCTCCCCATATTTTATCCTAATTATCATCAAATTTCATTATGGTTTAATTCATTAAACATGCCCACCATCTCTCATTCGAGCAACCTCCTTTTCCCTTCAAGTACATCTCGTCAATGTTCTTTCATTTCTTCATAGACTGGAATTCAAGTACATCTCTTCAATGTTCTTTCATTTCTTCATAGACTAGAATGGAATTGAATTGGATTTGTGTTGGGTTCGTGTTGATGTTCACAGTTTAAAACTATTCAAATCCAGGCGGCGAAGGATCGAACGGTGGCTTCATACAACT